>JAZHYW010044923.1:0-19250 GCA_037355805.1 Ixodes ricinus | reverse complement strand
CTCATGTATATAATTGTGTCGTCTGATAAAGTTTGAGTATTCGTTGGGTCATGGCTGTTTGAGTCTCTTCTTCTCGGCCTGAAGGCCGAGACACCACATTGGCGACGAGGATTCTAGAATGTTCTAGTTTTTCCTGAAGGCGTTACCTCGCCTGTACCCACGCCGGCGACGCCATGAGTTTCTCCGGCCTCGCTCCACCGCCACCGTTTCTGCCTGCGCCGGGCCGCCCAAGTGTCCCGTGGCCGCAATGGATTCGCATGTTTGAAACCTTTCTTCTGGCCTCCGGAGCATCTGACTTCCCGCCCGAACGACGCAAGGCCCTCCTGTTACACAGCCTGGGAATTGAAGGTCAGCGTATTTTCTTCGCTCTGCCATCCGACGTCTCCGAACCCGCCCCGCCGGCTGCCGCCGCGACAGCTTCCGATGAGGCCAAAAAGTCTCCCACTGCCCCGTCATCGTACGACCAAGCCGTCGCTGCGTTGACGCAGCACTTTGCCTCGGCAAGCAATGTCGTCGTGGAACGCCATCGCTTCCGCCGCCGTACCCAGCAACCAGGCGAGTCTATTCAAGAATACGTCGCCGCTTTACGAGAGCTTGCTGCTTCGTGTTCTTTCGTCGCCCTTGACGACTCCCTCCGCGACCAGTTCTTAGAAGGCATCGCGTCGCAACACCTTCGTGAACGTCTGCTTCTAGAAGGTTCATCGCTCTCTTTTTCGCGCGCCGTGCTTCTGGCACAACAACTGGAGCAGGCCGCTCAGCAAGTTCGCGAGCTTGCTCCCGGGCACGTTCAGCGGGTAACTTCACGAGGCGTTCGGCATTCCAGGGATTCAACGCGGCCGCGCTCGTCTCCCCGTCGGTTACCTCCCCCGCAAGAAAGCCCCCGTCGACAGTTGCGCCATGACTCAGCGACGCCGCGTGCCTCTCGGTCAGCTGGGCACTCACGCCGTAACCGCCAGTCTGCTTCCACTGAGCGCTCCCGCGCCTCGAACAATGCGTCACCGCACTGTTTTCGTTGTGGTTCCAGCCAGCACCGCGCCTCGTCATCCTCTTGTCCAGCACAAGGTCAGCACTGTTTTCACTGCGGTCGCCTAGGGCACTTCCGCTCAGTCTGTAACAAGCGACAGCATCATTCCACCGTTGCCGTTCGTGAAGTCGACTGCCAGGACTCGTCCGATGAGGCTGAAATTTTAAGCGTTCTTTCTGTCGTCGGTCCTGCTCGAGCCGGCATTTTCGTTGACGTTTTCGTCGCCGGCAAGTCCTTGAAGTTTCTTGTCGACTCTGGGTCGTCTGTTTCCATCCTGGAAGAGAACCTTTTCCAGCAGCATTTTGCTGACGAGTCACTTCTTTCCGCTCCGCGAGTGAAGCTTCTCGATTACTCTAAGCGCTCCATTCCAGTCCGTGGCTGCTTCTTCACAGAAGTCACGTTCAAGGGACGCACAGCGTACCTTCTGTTCCATGTTGTGCCGAAAGGCACATCCATCCTCGGAATTGACGCGATCAAGGCTTTGGACCTGCACATTGAAGGGTCGTCCCTGCATTGTTTCGAGACGTCGACCATGCCAGCGACACTTGACGCGCCCCAGCTCTCCGGCCTGTGCCAAGCTTCTCAACCCAACCCTCTTCCGAAGACCCTGTCTAGCGAGTTCGGCTCCCTCTTTGCCCCAGGCCTTGGTCTCGCCAAGGGTTTCGTCCATCGGATCAAGATCCGACTCACGGTGCCTCCTGTGGCATCGAAACTTCGGCGTCTCCCGCTGACACTCCGACCTCAAGTTTCGGAAGAGCTCCGTCGGTTGGAAGAACTGGATGTCATCGAGCGCGTTAATGCCTCTGAATGGGTGTCCCCCATTGTCGTGGTAAGGAAGAAGGACGGTGGCATTCGACTCTGTGTTGACCTCCGGGAACCTAACAAAGCAGTCATCACCGACAGCTTCCCGCTTCCTCACACTGAAGAGCTCCTGAACAGCCTCGTCGGTGCCACTACCTTCTCCAAGCTGGATCTTGCATCAGCCTACCACCAGGTTCTGCTGCATCCCGAGAGCCGAGACTTGACCGCATTCGTGACCCACGACGGACTTTTCCGTTTCAAGCGGGTATGCTTTGGGCTGGCGTCGGCCCCCGCAGCCTTCCAGCAGTTGATGTCGCAGATTCTTAAAGATTGCTCCGGCGTTCTGTTCTACATTGACGATATCATTGTGTTCGGCAAGACCGAACAAGAGCACCTAACGAACCTGGCCGCTGTTCTCCGCCGCATCAAGGCAGCTGGACTCAAACTCAATCACAAGTGCACATTTTGCGTTCAAGAATTGTCTTTCTTGGGCCACAAGGTCACTGCCCAAGGCATCTCACCGCTGCCAGAGAAAGTGGATTTTATCCTGAACACTCCCGCCCCCACTGACGCCGCTGGTCTGCGTTCGTTTCTCGGCCTAGTCGAGTACTACGCCAAGTTTCTTCCCTGCCTTGCTGGAGTCGTGGAACCAATGCGCGCACTGCTCCGCAAGAATCAACCCTTCATCTGGAATGATGCCGTCGACGCCAGTTTTCGGAAGGTCAAGTTCTTGTTGTCATCCAGAAAAGTACTTCAGATGTTTGATCCCACTCTTCCGGTGGTTGTCTCCACGGATGCTTCTGACTGCGGCCTTGGCGCCGTTCTTCAACAAATGGATGGGCACCAGCTACGCACAGTCGCCTTCGCATCTCGCACTCTCTCTCCAGCAGAGAGAAAGTATTCAGTCGGTGAACGAGAAGCACTCGCGTGCGTCTGGGCATGCGAGCATTGGCACACATATCTATGGGGACGGCACTTCACACTTCGTACGGACCACCAGGCCTTGGTCTCTCTTCTGTCGTCTCAAGGCTCAGGACGACGGCCCCTTCGCATCGCACGCTGGTCAGAGCGTCTTCTGCGCTACAACTACACTGTGGAGTACCGCAAGGGTTCAAGGAATCAAGTTGCGGATGCATTGTCCCGCCTTCCAGTGCCTGTTTCACAGGAGGATGCTTCGTTCAACGAAGAGGTTGTGTCTCTCGTTGCGCCACTCTGCCTCACCAAGGAAAAGTTCCAGCAATCCCTGCGTGAAGATGCTACCTTGGAACAAGTCAAGGCTTACGTCGCATCATCTTGGCCTTCTCACAAGTCCATCCCGGGTGATCTTCAGCCATTCTTTGCCGTGCGCGAAGAACTGTCTGTGGTCGACGACCTGCTTTTGCGTGGGGAACGGCTCGTAGTTCCTCCTTCCCTTACCTCACAGGTCATTTCCACCGCGCACGAAGCCCACCCCGGGATAGTGCGCACCAAGGCGCGACTACGAGAGCGGTTCTGGTGGCCCGGCATGGACAAGCAGGTGGAAGTCGCCATCCACAACTGCATAGTCTGCCAGGCTGCAGACAAGAGTGCTAAGACGGCAGTAACTCCGCTGCAACCTGTTCCCCTGCCAGAGCGCCCATGGCAGAAGGTCGCTGTCGACATCGTCGGTCCCATGGAAAGAGCGCCGCACGATTGCAGGTTCGCCATCACTCTCGTAGACTACTTCTCCAAGTGGCCTGAAGTACAGTTTTGCAGCGAGGTGTCGACACGCACAGTGACAATCTTTCTGCTCTCAGTATTTTCTCGAGAGGGCTACCCCGACGAGATTGTGTGCGACAACGGCCCTCAGTTTTGTTCCCGAGAATTCAACCAGTTCCTGAAGGATCGTGCTATTCGCCTCTCGCACTCTTCAGTGTATTACCCCCAGGCAAATGGACTTGTAGAAAGATTCAACCGTGTTTTCAAGAACTTCGTGCAGACAGCTTTGCTGGAACATCGACCACTCCGCCAAGCGGTCATCGAATACCTCGGCATCTACCGGTGCACACCACACGCGACCACGGGAGTCGCCCCGGCTCTGTTGCTGCATAGAAGGCTGCCGAGAACACGCCTGGATGTCGTCGGGCACCCGTCGTCTTCCTTCTTCAAGGACCCAGCTACCGAGCTCCGTCGGCTGCGTCGTCGGGTGAAGCACAAGCAAGAGACCAGCAAGAGGCAGACAGATTTTCGTCGAGCCGCAAAGAAGACCAACATCGCAATTGGTGACTTCGTCCGGGTGAGGAAACCGTCAGTCGCCTTCAAGGGAGACCCCTCCTTTGGTAGTCCCCGCAAAGTGCTGGAGCAGCGCGGGCAGTCCTCTTTCCGCCTCGATGATGGGAGGACCTGGAACGCATCCAAGCTTGCCAAAGTCCCTTCGGGTCCCCGTACTCTGCGTCCAGAGGAGACCTGGAACTCGCAACACGCTAGCACACTGAGGTCACTGTCACCGGGGAACCATGGGCTACCAGCTGCTCGTGAGGCATCTCAAGCGGCGGCTGCATCCCTGCCTGCTCCTGTGGCCACCCGTGCGGCTCTCGACCCAGGCACGCCTGAGCCGCAAGCCGGTGTGCCTCTTCCTGCTCTTGTGGCAGACCGGGCTGCCCCCGACCCGGACCCCCTGAACTGCAACCAGGTCCGGCTCCTCTTCGGCTGCCAGCTGCTCGTGAGGCATCTCAAGCGGCGGCTGCATCCCTGCCTGTTCCTGTGGCCACCCGTGCTGCTCTCGACCCAGGCACGCCTGAGCCGCAAGCCGGTGTGCCTCTTCCTGCTCTTGTGGCCGACCGGGCTGCCCCCGACCCGGACCCCCTGAACTGCAACCGGGTCCGGCTCCTCTTCGCGTTCAACCACCACGAGCAAGACAAGCTCCAAAACGTTACGATGACTATGTGTGAGAACTCTAGATTTTTTTTTTTGGTTGTTCTCCTCGTATAGTGTATGTTTTGAACATTTTTGTAGAGACAATGTTTTTGTAGAGAGAGAATGGAGTTGTCGTGGGTTTTGTATATAGAAATTGTAGTTACTACCGAGGGTACGTGCCTTACATGATGTTCCTTTGTTGTTGACCGGTCACTGTTTTTTTTTCATTGCCTTATGTTTTTCTTATGAGTACGAGTTGTCACTGTACACAGCACCTTGCAGTACTAACCCACTAACAGCTTACTAACCCACTGCAAGTTTTAAGGGGGGAATATGTGGTGTCGTTAGTTTCAGTTTCTATATCTCGTCTGTAAACCCTGTGAATGTATGTGGCGCTGTTGTTCTCATGTATATAATTGTGTCGTCTGATAAAGTTTGAGTATTCGTTGGGTCATGGCTGTTTGAGTCTCTTCTTCTCGGCCTGAAGGCCGAGACACCACAGGTACTAGTTGAGAATGCGGCGTTCCCGGACGTAATATTTTGGCTGAGGTCGTATTTTGTGTCACTACAGCGATACCAGTAATTTTTTTCATTTTGAGCTTTGGCCGGGTTGCCCTGCGAGCGCACAGTTTCCATCCTAGTCTCCGCTTCCCCCGTGCCCCCCGGCGCTGCCAAGCAAACGACGCCGAGTATCCTTTTCATAAATGAAAGCAGGTGGCGTCCACTCGATCGAACGACGTTTTAGCGAACGCAAACGATACCACGAGGTTTCATCGAATGACACTTTTGCAAATGGCTGCGTTCTTATTCGCATTTACAAACAAACCGGAGCGCCCGGAGCGCCCCTAGCGGACGCCACCGGCGCCGCGCATGCGCGATGGGGTGTGGGCAAAAGCTCGCCGTCGCCCATAAACACACCATTGCAATGCGATGTTGTCGGCGTCAGTGTGAGTCCCCCTGCCCTTTTTCGCGTTTGAATTGTTGGTTCTACGTCTTCCTGGCGATGTCTGACTATCTTGAGCGGCGTCAGCGAAATTACCGAGGCTCGTTACGCCGCAAAACTTCGCGTGAATAATGTGACATGTGGCGATTCATTCCGCGTGGACGCCGCAGAATGTACGCTAAAGCCTGACTCGCATGATGAGATTTCGCTCGGAATTTTCAGTCGCGACGCCGCTCGGGCTGCAAAAGCGTGAACCGTAGCTGAGATGGTCGACGTCGATACTGAAAATCGCAAGCAGAATCGGACCAACTGAATTAGGCATAACAAGTCGGTGATGGTCACTGGTAACAATGATCAACATCTCCTTGTATCTACTGTTTACATCAGAGCCTGCTTACCAACCTTCAAATTTAAGTCTTTTGAGGCCTGCACTTACTTCTTATCACAAATACCGGGCCAACGTTTGGTCTACGGACCGGCGTCGTTTAAGAGAGCAGACGACAATCAGAAACGTTTGAAAGAGCAGACGACAGTTCGAACAATCAGTTGGCCGTTTGAACTTGAAGACGCACTGAACGTAGTCCGCTGGTGGTCCGCACAACTTGACGGTTTTCTGGCGTTCATGTTGGAACAAAACGAATAAATCTGATGACCACAAGTATCCGTGAATTAACCCAAAGTGCTTCCTGCCCAAGCAATCGTTGTCCGACGGCTTCTGCGTTTCCCTTTTAACGGCACATATCCAGATTCTCGGACGAACCGAGCACGTGAAAACTGACCTTCAAACCTTTCTCGACACTTTTGGTACGGCCCCAGTCGCGGCGTTTTGACGAGAAGGCAGGTTTTTGTCTGGTTCCTTTCAAAGCAACGCAGGAATACACGTCTGGCATGGGGACTTCTGCCCACAGCCCCAGACCGGAAGTGCGACCGACGCGCCACCACCGCGCCGTAACGTCACAGAGATGAGTTCGTGCATAGGGGGCGCCACCACCAAACAAACATTGCGGCTGAGTCCAGGTCGCTTCGGCTCGGCCGGGCCGCCTGAACGGGTGGCGCATTCAATTTAACAAATTTTCTTTTGTTTAATGCCCAATTTTATAGGTATTTGAACTGCGACGGTTAAGTGTAGCCGGTGTACATAAACTTGCAGAGCACATAGTTTTGTTTTCCCGGGGTTTTTCGTTCTCTTCATGTCAAACTTTCGTTTTGGGAGATTTCGTTCAAAACCGAAACTATGGGCCACGGAGAGATGGTAATAGACTCTAATCAGTTTTGATCAGCTAAGGAAAACGGCGATGACTACAGAAATTTCCACCGAGAGTAATTTTCAGCTAACTTGCATGCTTCGACCATGCGACTTATCTGTCCGCGAAATCGAGCTTCTGTGCGTATCCGTGTTTAAGAAATAGCTTCAGTCGTCTGCTCGGTCAACAACATCAGGCTGCCAGAAAAATTATGTAAATTAAGCAAGCGCTTCTTGAGCCAAGGAGCATGTTAACCCGCGGGCGCCCCACTAAGCAGCTGATACTCGTATTTCAATTCAGGTTTTAGTAGCAATCGAGATGTCATTTTGACGAATTCGCGGGTTTTGCATTATATTACGTACTATGTCGCACTAAAGCGATATTAGTATATTCTTCGGGTTGAAATATGAACTTAGTTGATTAGCTGTTAAGTGAACTGCTGAATAAAAGTATATTTGACAGACAGAGAGATACTACTTAAACTCAGTCAAATGGTTCTAGCCAGTAGCACGGCGACAAATGCGGACACACTGAAGAGAGTCCTTATCGGAGATTCAAGCAGAACGTCTCTGCATTGAACTTGACTTCAAATTCTGGATGAAGAAAATGAGTATTTTTTGTGGCCGCTCAACCTGAGCAATGTAGACGTATATTGGTGCTGGCTTCGACGGGGGTATATATAATATAAATACTGGAGGCGCGATCGATCATAATGCCGTGACAGCTTCTAACTTTGCGAGACGCGTCCCCCACCTTTGAAAGCAGACAATTTCCCTCATTCATCGTATGCTGCGAGCAGGTGTTCCGGAATCAAGTAATTGCGAAATCAACCCAACTCCCTCGGTGTGGTCCAGAGGATGTTTCGGCGAAAAGCAACCAAGATGAATAGCCAACGCACCGACCGGCGTGGGTGGCTCAAACTTGAAGCTAATCGAACACAACCAAACTCAAAAAGAGCAGCTATCGAACCTTTCCATCCACTTGACTGCAACACTGGTGTTCCCTCCACTGAAACACCTCGTCTGTCGTCCTCAGTCCACTGTTCTACATCCTTATAAAGAAACCCCTTATCAGTTACCAAGTAGTCGTCACTTTGAATGTGATTCGAGAAAGACAAGAAATCATAACGCTTTTCCGTGATTCCTCCCCATCCAAGAAATCGAAAGCACGCGACCGTGTGTTGTTAAGTAAACGGGCTTTGAAACACGTGATGGAAGAAAACAATCTACTGAGGCTTCACCGCACTAATGAATACTCAAGCAGACTTAAGAAATTTTCGGACCTTCGTCAATTTAGTATTTACATTGTTCGCCACCGCGCCGACAACACGCGTCCGCGAAAGCCACCAGACACGCTGAGGGGCGCAAAGCGACCTGCACCGGCTGGTTCCCGGTTTTCTTGCTTGGTGGCGTCCGTTTTGCTGGAGTCGCGAATTAGTGAATGGCTCTATGACTTAATAACCTCGCTGTTACGATATGTTATAGTTTCGTTTTGACTTAGTTTGCGGAGCGCTATCATCATCATGATCAGACAATAAACATGGCGGTTCAGTAAGCCTGCAGCCTCGTGTGTCTCCTACAAAAGACGCACCAAAACATGGTGTCAGAAGCGGCAAGAAGCGCTGAAGCGACTTGCAAACAAGTAAGAAGAACCATTTGAGCGACGAACAAACTCCGTGAGACCGCAGTTGCGCCGCGAGCGAACGACCGCGACGACGTGACGACGTTGCCCGACCGAGACAATGGCGAGCAACTTGGCGATCGAGCCACCGGAGAAAATGTGCCTCACCGGAGACCTTCGTGCCAACTGGAAGTCCTTCAAGCAACGCTTCGAACTGTACGTGACAGCGACAGGTCAAAAGAACAAGTCAGACGAGCAAAAGGTTGCACTGCTGCTGACTCTAGCGGGATCAGGCGTCATCGACGTGTACAACACGTTGGACTTCGGCGAGCCGACAGCGACCGTTCCGGAACCGGGAAAAGTGCTCAGCGTTGTGGAGGAGAAGTTCGACAACTACTTCGCGCCCAGAAGAAACGAAGTGTACGCCCGATACCTACTGCGATGCAGGAAGCAAGAGCCGGGTGAAGCCTTCGATGCGTTCCTCACAGATCTCAAGGCGAAGGCGAAAGACTGCAACTACGAAGGGCAGCGAGACAAGATGATCCGCGACCAAGTCATTTTTGGGATCAACAATGAAGAGGTCCGCATGAAACTGTTGAAACTGGAGGACCCAACGCTCGAGACTGTCGCAAAGGTATGCCTCGTGCACGAAACGTCGGCGAATCAGCTCAAGGCATTCAGGCAGGATCCCAACAAGACCAAGCAAGAGACAGACCCTTTGCACGCCATGAAGACAACCAAGCCCAAGCAGCACGCTGTGAAGCCATCACCCACCAAAACGTGCAGGTACTGTGGAAAGGCTCACGTTTTCAACAAAACTGCATGTCCTGCATGGGGTAAAGAATGTAGCAAGTGCAGAAAGAAAAATCACTTTGCTAAGCAATGCAAGTCGAGAGACAGCGTCCGAGCGGTACAAGAGAGCGACTCAAGCTCTGAGGAAGTCCTCTCTCTGCAGAAGAAGAAGGACGGCATCTTTGTTGTGCTTGAGATGAGAGACAACGGTGAGAAGATCAGATTCCAGGTCGACAGTGGAGCATCTGTGAATGTGATTCCTGAAAAGTTTGTGCGAAACGAGAAGCTTGAAGAAGCACCCTCGCACCTGAAGATGTACAACGGAACAACCATTGTTCCAAAGGGCAAGTGCAGACTCCATCTCAGAAATCCAACGACACAGAAGAAGTACTCGATTGAGTTTGTCGTTGTGGACAAGCACTTTGCACCACTGCTGGGAAGAGAAACCTCTGAAAAAATGCAACTGATCAGTATCAACTACGACCTTGTCTCAACTGTCCAGAACAAGACGATGTCACAGTATGAACTACTGATACGCAAGTACCCAGATGTCTTTGGAGACGAACAAGGTTGCTTTCCTGGTCAAGTACATCTGAAAGTCGAACCGTCGGTTGAACCTCAGACATCGACTGCCTGCAGAGTACCAGTGAGCATCAAACCGAAGCTACAGAAGCTGCTCATGGAACTAACGGCAAAGAAAATCATAGCCAAGGTTGATGAACCTACACAATGGGTCAGTCGCATGGTTGTTGCCACCAAGAAAGACGGTGAGCTGCGGATTTGCATCGATCCACAAGCACTCAACCGAGCTCTCAAGAGGGAACGACACCCGTTGCCAATCCTGGAGGATGTGTTGACAGAACTGACCGAAGCAAGAGTATTCTCCAAGCTTGACCTGCGCAACGGATACTGGCACTGCATGCTTGACCCGGAGTCAAGTCTGCTGTCCCCGCAGGGGGCACCTGTGAAAGCAGGTGTTTGGAGAGTGGCGTCTCCACGGACCCCGAGCCATGCGGGCTCGCCCGCCCACGTCTGGCTGTGCGTGGCTTTCCCGTGTCCGGGGAAAAGGGCATCCTGGTGGTTGAGCCGAGCCCGGGGTAGGTTTGGACCCTTCGGGGCCCCCGGGTGAGGCAATACACCACTTCGGCCCCCGCTTCTCGTAGACGGGAGTCCTGGTAAGGCCCGGCCAGGATGATTCAGTCTAGTCGCCTTACTTCTACTATCCCCTCCAATCTTTCACCTTTTACCTTCCCTGTTTCTTTTACTTCTCTCTCATTTCTCTTACTCCTTTTTCACTCCTCTTTGGCGGCAAGGGCTAACCTTGGGTGGCAATGGACCTCTGTCTTGACCCACACTTGGGTATAG
Source organism: Ixodes ricinus (assembly GCA_037355805.1). Taxonomy (NCBI): domain Eukaryota; kingdom Metazoa; phylum Arthropoda; class Arachnida; order Ixodida; family Ixodidae; genus Ixodes; species Ixodes ricinus. The sequence goes on along the minus strand of JAZHYW010044923.1, from coordinate 8,587 downwards.
TTTCCCGGCAGCACTGTTAGCGTAACGTCTCCAGCCAAGCCCTTCTTGTTATGGTGCGTTACCTAACCCCTTGTTGGGCTCGGTGGTGGGCGGTGCACCGCGGATTCCGAATTTCCTTTCGCCTTTCATGGCTCGCTCTCAAACCAAAACCCCGGTTCTGGACGCGCCTCTAAGAGGCAGCGTCCTGAACTCTCTGTCATTGCCAAAGATCCTGAAGATGAAACGTTCCCGAGATTCTTGGTCATTCACTCCGAAAACCAAGACCAACCTCTTGCCAAACTGTCGCCTTTTGTAGTTGCAAAAATCCTAGACAGTAACATTGGTGCAGAATACAAGGCAAAGAAACTTCATTCCGGAGACCTACTCGTTGAGGTGGTAAGGAAGTCGCAGAGCTCGACGCTCTTGAAAATGACATCTCTTGGTGATCTGCCGGTCACAGTGAGTAAGCACAGAATGCTGAACACGGTTCGTGGGGTCATCTCGGAAGATGACCTCCTTTCGACCAGTGAGGATGAAATTTTGGAAGGCCTACGAGCATCTAAAGTGGTTTCAGTCCAACGCATCACTTTCAAACGTGAGGGCACTGAAGTTAAGACCAAACACTTGATTTTGACATTTGAGCGTCATACGCTTCCAGTGCTTGTCAAAGCTGGCTACTTGAACTGTCGCGTGCGACCCTATGTCCCTAACCCACAGCGGTGCTTCCGATGCCAGCGGTTTGGTCATGGGTCGCGCAGCTGTCGTGGGAAGGAGACGTGCGCTAAGTGTGGGAGCCACGATCATGTTGCCGACATTTGTGAGAACGAGGTTTGCTGTGCAAACTGCAAAGGTCCCCATCCAGCATACTCTCGCACCTGCCCCTTGTGGCAGAGGGAGAAAGAGATTTTGACGTTAAGAGCAAAAGAGAATATATCTTACCCTGAAGCGAAACAAAGGTTGTCCTTCATCTCGAAGGGCTCATACTCTGATGCGGTGCGCAGGGGCCCTGCACCGCACATGGAATCTAGGGCCACCCAGTTTTCACTGGAAGACTTGGTGGGCCCTCCTCAGGCCCCAAACCTAACCGCGGGGAAGCCGTGTGCCCCAGCTAACACTGGGAGTACACATGCTTCCTTTGCCCCCAGGCAAAGCTGCCGGCTGAACGGCCGGCCCGTCCTAGTGGGCCTTCTTCACGGGATGAGGAGCGAGGCCATCGCTCCAACTCCCTGGACGCAGCCCACCAGCCTAAGGAGCAGCATGGCTCACCTGCTGCTTCCACCTCGAAAAACCTGGGAAACACAGCTGTGGGTGACGCTCGACCCAGCACGTCGAAGCCGCCTTCGGCTGGGTCCGGACGTGGAAAGAGGCACGTACCGCGGGCTTCTGACCTCGCGAACAGTGGCAAAACTGCCCCTATAGAGCAGTCTTCACAAGAAGCAGTCAATCCTGCTAACCCTTCTGGTCCTTCATCGCCCCGCAGGGGGCACCTGTGAAAGCAGGTGTTTGGAGAGTGGCGTCTCCACGGACCCCGAGCCATGCGGGTTCGCCCGCCCACGTCTGGCTGTGCGTGGCTTTCCCGTGTCCGAGGAAAAGGGCATCCTGGTGGTTGAGCCGAGCCCGGGGTAGGTTTGGACCCTTCGGGGCCCCCGGGTGAGGCAATACACCACTTCGGCCCCCGCTTCTCGTAGACGGGAGTCCTGGTAAGGCCCGGCCAGGATGATTCAGCCTAGTCGCCTTTTCTTCTACTATCCCCTCCAATCTTTCACCTTTATCTTTCCTGTTTCCTTTATTTCCCTCTCATTTCTCTTGCTCCATTTTCTCCCCTCTTTGGCGGCAAGGGCTAACCTTGGGTGGCAATAGATACTCTCGTCTAAACCACACTTGGTTATAGCGTCTTGGTAGCACTGGCAGAGCAGCATACTCAGACAAGCCCGTACTGTTATGAGGTGTTGCCTGTCCCCTTGTTGGACTCCGTGGTGGGTGGTGCGCCACAGGTGCCGAAGTTTTTTGCCTTTTTATGGCTGCCCCTCCTAAACCAAAACCCGGTTCGTGGCGACTAGGCAAGCGCCTGCGCCCCGAACCTCTTGTCATAGCTAAAGAGTCTAAATCAGACATGTTTACGAAGTTCTTTGTACTTCATTCAGAAAATGATCAGCGTCCAATGTCCAAGCTTTCACCTTTTGCTGTTGCAAAAGTCCTTGACTCGTGCCTTGGAGACGATTATAATGCAAAAAAACTGTATTCCGGAGACCTGCTTGTGGAGGTAAACTCAAAGAAACAAAGCATTGCTTTGCTCACCTTGAACACCATCGGAGATGTAAAAGTCACAGTGTCTCCTCACCGCACCCTAAACACCATTCGCGGGGTCATCTCTGAGGAAGACCTCCTGCACAGCAGCGAAGAAGAGATCCTTGAGGGCCTCCGCTCTTCTGCGGTAGTTGCCGTAAAAAGGATCATGTTCCGGAAAGATGGAGCAGAAACTCCCACTAAACATCTCATAGTCACCTTTGAGCGTCACTCTCTCCCTGCTTCTGTAAAGGCTGGCTACATAAACTGTCGCGTCCGGCCGTATATCCCAAACCCCCAAAGGTGCTTTAGGTGCCAGCGGTTTGGGCACGGCTCTGCGCAGCTGCCGTGGAAGAGATACGTGTGCAAAATGTGGGAGCACGGAGCATGTAGCTGATGTTTGCGAAAGCTCACTGTGTTGTGCAAACTGTAAAGGACCCCACCCAGCATACTCGCGTGCATGCCCTCTGTGGAAGCAGGAGAAGGAGATCTTGACTATCAAAACAAAAGAAAACGTCAGCTACCCAGAGGCCAAGAAACGCTACTCGTTTCAATCTTTGGGCTCCTATGCTGATGCCGTGCGCCGGGGACCTGCACGGCTAACAGCTACAACGGGAACACAGACGTCCTTGGACGGTTTGTGTGACCCTTTTCGTCCCCCTCAACCTCGGCAGGAGCGGTGCTAGCAGCTCCGCCCTCAAACCGAAAGGTGGATGCCGGTCCGTCGGGATCCACTAAAACTAAAGCACAGGGGACTGTGCCTTGTGCACCCCCTGCAGCCCAGCCACCTAAAGGCCGTGGTCTCCCTCGTGCCCCTGGTGGCCCCCGTATACCTGGCAAGCCGCCTGGGCCAGAGACCCCCAAGGGTCCGCCAGCAGCGGCTCCAGACGAACCGATGGACGAGAGCGGGCCGCAGTCCCAGGAGGACAGGCCCCACTCTAGTTCAGAGTCATTACCTTCGGCCACCTGTGATACCACAGGTAAGCCGAAAGATACCTCAAAAAGAAAAATGCACCTCGAATTAAGATAGACTTCTAAGTCTAACTTGACAGTCTCTGATAAATACCACCTTACATATGATGGAAGAAGTCCTCCTCCAATGGAACTGTCGAGGATTGCTACACAACTACGATGATGTGTGCTATTTGTTAGACCATCATCACCCATTAATCTTTTGCCTTCAAGAAACCCATTTGAATCACAACCATTCTGGATTTTTAAGGCACTTTCATGTTTTTCGAAAAGACCGTCTCCATTCGTCCCACACCTCTGGTGGGGTAGCAATTATAGTTCAGCGATCTACTCCATGTATTGAGGTACCCCTTAATACTAGATTGGAGGCTGTGGCAGTTCGTGTTTTGTCTGACCGCTTGATGACAGTTTGCTCTATTTACATACCTCCTAATTATCCTCTAACTCGGGACGAACTTGAGTGTTTGTATGACCAACTCCCACGACCAGTTTTAATCCTTGGAGATTTTAACGCTCATAACCCCATATGGGGTAGTGGAAGATGTGATACGCGAGGATCAATGATTGAACGATTTATTTCTTCTACGGGATTATGCTTGCTCAACAACTCGCAGGCTACATATTTTAGTGCTCCAACCCGCTCATTCACCTCCATTGACCTGTCGCTTAGTGACCCAACACTGTTCCCTCTCTTCTCATGGGGGGTCAATCCTAACCCATTTGGAAGTGACCATTTTCCCATAATTTTAAATCGCATTGGACGACCGGTTACACTTCCAATGCGAACTCCCCGTTGGAAGTTTGACGAAGCAAACTGGTCAGTTTTTAAACAAGCATCCCTTTTAGCGTGTACATCTCTCCATGAGCTCTCCATTGATCGCATAACTGAGCATATCACCAAGCATATTTTAGAAGCATCAATCATGGCCATACCCATGACATCAACACATCTTCCCAAGAAACCGAAACCATGGTGGAATAACGACTGCCGCATAGCAAAAAAGAAACAGAACAAAGCTTGGGGAATTTTCCGCCGATACCCTACACAAACGAATCTCATCACCTTTAGGATAATGAAATCTCGTGCTCGGTCTATTCGAAAGAAGTCTAAGCGAGACAGCTTCAAGGGATACACATCTTCCATAAACAGCAGTGTTTCGTGCAAAGAGGTATGGGACCGAGTACATAAGATCAATGGCTGCTACCGTGCATACTCAATCCCTCTTTTGACTAGACATGGAATCTGCCCCGAAAGTATTGAGGAGCAAGCTAATCTGCTAGGGGAGCATTTTGAGTCTGTCTCAAGCTCTGATCATTATACGCCAGCTTTCATTCGGCATAAACTCCATGCCGAGAAAATATCTATAAGTACCTCAGGAGGCAATCAAGAACCTTATAATGTACCATTTACACTACATGAACTTGAGGCAGTATTGCATAGTCCCAAGCAGACTGCCGCCGGTCCTGATGGTATTCACTACACTATGCTATGCCACCTACATCCCTCAACGCTTGAGCTCATTTTGTACTTATTCAACCGTGTCTGGTCGGAGGGTCATTTCCCGTCGTCTTGGAAGGTGGCCACTGTCATTCCTTTGCTTAAGCCAGGCAAAGATGCTTCATGTGCTTCCAGTTACAGACCGATAGCACTAACGAGTTGTCTCTCAAAAACACTGGAGAGAATGATAAACAAAAGACTTATGTATTACCTAGAGAAAAGCAACCTTCTAGACAAATATCAGTGCGGCTTCCGTTCGTTTCGATCCACGCTCGATCACCTGGTTCGATTTGAGACCACTGTGCGGGAGGCATTTGTAAATAAGCAACACTGTGTTTCTGTCTTTTTTGATTTAGAGAAGGCATATGATACGGCCTGGCGTTTTGGAATTTTGCAGGATTTGTTTGGTCTTGGTGTCCGAGGTAGAATGCTAGGTGCTATTCAAAGTTACTTGCAATGTCGCACTTTCTATGTAAGATTGGGAACAACCCTTTCCAGGGAGTTTTTTCAAGAAAATGGAGTTCCCCAGGGAGGTGTCCTTAGCGTAACCCTTTTCATTGTAAAGATGAATTCGATTGCCCGTGCTATACCTCCTTCCGTGCATTATTCTATATATGTAGACGATATTCAAATTTCTGTCTCGTCCTGTAATCCTTCAATATGTGAACGTCGGGTCCAACTGGCAATTAACAAGTTACAAGAATGGGCTGACACAAACGGTTTTAAATTTTCGCCAGAAAAAACTGCCTGTGTGTGTTTTTCTCGCCGGCGTGGAGTCCTGCAAGAGCCTTCTTTACAAATGTATGGAATACCAATAGCCACAAAAAGTGAACACAAGTTTCTGGGACTCATATTTGATTCGAAATTGACTTTTGTTCCACATATTAGGAACTTAAAACTTAAATGTCTCAAATCGCTGAATATACTTAAGGTTCTATCACATGTATCATGGGGCTCCGATAGACTATGTCTGTTACGCATATACCGGGCGGTTGTTCGCTCCAGGCTTGATTATGGGAGCATTGTGTATGGCTCTGCCCGAGCATCAATTCTAAAGATGTTGGACCCCATTCACCACCAGGGACTGCGATTTGCTACTGGAGCATTTCGTACCTCCCCGGTACTTAGTCTATATGCAGAAGCTAATGAGCCATCCCTTGAAAGTAGGAGGTTTGCTCTGGGGTATATGTATTCTATTCGAGTTCGCTCTGTCCCTCAGCACCCTACACGTGATAACCTCGAAAACATCAGGTTCCAGAGAACGTTCGAAAATAAACCAGCCGTTGTTCCTCCTTTTGCCATTAGGAATATGAATTGTGCTGAGTCTGTAGAACTAGATCCCAGGCCTCCAGTAGTTCAATGCTTAACCACTATAGCCCCGTGGGATTATCATATCATTAATTGTGATCTTACACTGACTAAACATTCCAAAAAAGATACACCAAATGAAGTCATGAGGCAGGAATTCTTTCAGCTACAAAATAAGTATGAACAGTACGTAGGTCTGTATACAGATGGGTCTAAAACAGACTCGGTGGTTGGCTGCGCTATGGTAGGGCCATCTGTAAAACAGATCAAGAGAATCCAAAATGCAGCCACCATACTGACAGCTGAGCTCTACGGCCTGCTGTTAGCTGTTGATTATGCAACGAAAAAAGGCTTCGCCACTCAATTGTTTACACAGACTCCTTGAGCTCATTAAGAGCACTTGCATCACTGAAGCGCATTAGAAACCCACTGGTTCTAGAATTACAAAATAAAGTTATCGCTGCCTCCTACAAGCAGATTGAGATAATTTTCTGCTGGGTCCCAAGCCACGTCGGCATACCAGGTAATGAAAAGGCCGATAGTGCTGCAAATTCTGCAAATGAGAGACAACTAGACCTACAGAAAATACCATACAAAGACTACCACATCCCTTTGAAGCGTTGTATTCGAACTAAGTGGCAACGTGAATGGAATAATGAAACACATAACAAACTACATGCTGTAAAACCTTTTCTAAGTGAGTGGGAAAGCGCCCGGCATCGGGAACGCTTTTATGAGGTGGTATTGTGTCGGCTACGGATTGGTCATACGCGTCTCACCCATGGGCATCTCTTGCGTGGAGAGGATGCTCCTGAGTGTGAACACTGCAACATTCCTCTATCAATAACACACATCCTACTTGAGTGCCCCAGATATGACCAAGATCGTTTTAAAAATTTTTCGCAAATATATCAGGAACATACTCCACTGCACTTAGTTATTTTACTTGGCGAACAGCCGCTGATTCCGCATGCTTGTGTGTTTAATTTTCTCAAGGACATCGGCCTTATACACCGACTATGATTTTAATTAGTAATCCAAACTCACCTTCATCCTGTATACACTTATACAATCTCATATACATAGTTTTATTACACCATTAGCTACTATAGCTCTTTCTTCTTCCAAACCCTTGCTTATACAATAGTTTCACTCTTGGCGCATTTTGGCCTTAGTAGCCCTTGCGCCATGAAACCCCAATCAATCAATCAATCAATCAATCAAGCAACTACCGAATAGAAATCGAGAAGACAGAGCTGAGGAAATATCACTCTACCCCACTCACCCGAAAGATGGAAAGTGCCGGGTTTCCTTACACTTTCTCCAGCGAAGACCGATCCGTTTCGACGGGACGCAAGGCTGGGAATTCGGAAAGAAGGTCTTTGTTCTTTTTACGCGCACTCTGTCGTGTTGGCTTGCCCGTGTCCTTGAGGGACGCACCTGCGTTGGGCTCCGGCAGGGGAGCTTTCCCCGGAGCGGCTGTCGGCGCTGGCGGAGTGGCCTCCTTCGCTTCTTCCCGCAAAGCCGTGGGCAACGTGGGCGCGGTGGTGGAAGTCGCCGCGGTAACCTTTTCCGCCGACACCGGGCCGGGCTCCTCGACCGAAGGGCTCGCATCGGTGTCCTCTTCGTTCGGCGATTCTTCGCGAATGTCAGCCGAGGGGACGGCCGCCGAAGGGTCCACGATCTTGTGTAGACTCTGCAGCTCCGGAGTCGGATGTGCTTCGCTCACCTCGCTGACTACGGCCCCCTCCGTGTCGCCGTCGTCCAGCAGCTCATGGCGCTGCTCGCGCAGTGGCTCGTGCCTCGTCTTGGAGGCGTACGTTGGGACACAGTCCGCCTCGACGTGGCCGTAGCCCCTGCAGCCGCGACACCACGGCGCCCTGCATTGCCTCCGCATATGCCCCAGCTGGTTGCACCGGAGGCACATGGGGGGGCGGCCGGGCACGGAGATGAGCACGGGATAGTCGGCCACGTGTCCCTGGTGCGGCAGCTCATCCCTGCGGCCCCCTTCTTCAGGATGATCCTTACGGCCCGCGTAGATGTTTCGACTTCGTAGTCGCCGGTCGGCGACTTCCACATCTCCCTGGTGATCTCTTTGACGACCCCAAACTCCGCGAAGGCGGCGCTGACCTCCCTATCTGTCACGTAGGTAGGGAGCCAGTGAACCCGCAGCACCACCTCCGTGAAGTTCGGGTCGACCACGACGCACTTCCGGCCTTTCACCTTGACGTTCTTCAGCGTGGTCAGCTTGTCCTTGGCATCTGTTGAGTTCAGGGTGCACACGAACACGTGGTTGAACTGGAAGGCGCCCAGTCCAACCACGTGCTTCATTCCAACAGTCGACTGCAACATGTCAGCAAAGTCCTGAGTGCGGTAGGGGCGTCCTCTGGGGTCCCCATGCAGGAAGACGGTCTTCTCAAGCCTGCTGCCACTGGGTAATAGCGGCATCAACATCCTGTAGCCCGGATCTCCGGCGTCGCTCGTATCCTGATACGCTCCCTCAACGGGGGCAGCCGCTCCGTTGGCCATTCCGCCGGTCGCGGG
>JAZHYW010044922.1:0-41176 GCA_037355805.1 Ixodes ricinus | reverse complement strand
ACAACATTTGCAGCGCATTTCATCGCCTTCTCTGGCTACATATCCGGGGTTCTTTGCGTCATTCTTGCTCCGACTCGCTTGCACCTTTGCATTTAATTGCATTATCTTGCTAGAAAAAGTTTGCATGACGTCATCATTGGTGTATCCTGGACCGCCCCGCTCAGATAACCCGTCGAAGCGATGAAATTTTCTCGGTAATGAGGTCACGCGTTCATTGAATCCAGTGGTCCATTGATCGTCAGATTAATTTTATGAGTGCACGAGTTGTTCCGCGTTCACCGAGCTGTTTCGAGAAGAGCCAAATGAACGCAACAAACAATGTTCGGATGTGCACGCCTTCAAGCGCTGCCAGGGCACGATGGGTCATGGGGTAGTAATTGGTGGTATTGCGTACACCGTATCTGGTGTACTCGGACGCGTTTGGTTTCATCCCTGCCTCAACTAATTTATCATTTTTTAAGTTCGGCATGTAGACAACCTTTCATAGGTTTTTTGTGGTGTCACTTCGATGGCAAGATTTGTTTTTAAGCAAATTTTTTCGGGATGTTTTTTCATTTTGGAATGAGCAGTTTCAGCCTCGCAGTTCGCAGCAAAAACACCGATATTTAAATGTTACTAAGAATACTGCTCGACGACTGTGAAAACAAAGGCTACTGTTCCGAATAAACAAAGCCTGATTAAGGGGCACTCAGACAATGACCTGTCAAATTTGAGGTCGGTGTGCCACTGCAAATATCGTGTCTCAAAACCACGAGTAAGTATTCCATAGGCATCAGGCGTCAGTGCTTTTCGCCCATAGTTAATGATGTTCTTTACACAAATAAACATAGGCGTGCACTGAGAGGCAGGGGGCGGCCGCCTCTGGTCATCTGGGGGCGCAAAGTTGACCCGACACAAACCCGCGACTGCGCCGGCGGTGCAGTTTTCTTTTTCGACGGCGCAAAGAGCACCGACAGAGGCTGGCGCTCTGGGAAACCTCCTTTGTTAGTCTGCGCACTGTGCAAATAAATATTGTTCACTGAGGCATGCTACATGGTTACCCTATTAAAAAAACAGCAACTGATGCTTCAAAAAACTGGGTTATTACAACATGCCCAGCTTGGCATGCTGGTCATGCTGGTTGATCTGGTTAAACCCAATCATGCTGGTTGATGTGAATTGACATCAAGCTGGGTTTATTACCCCAGCATACCCAGTTTGGCATGCTGGTCATGCTGGTGATCTGGTGCGGCAGCTGAGTTGTTACCCCACAACATGCGTTTATGCTAATCATGCTGGTTAAGCTGGTCATGCTGGTGGACTTGCTGACCAGATTAACCTGTTTAAATTAATACCTGGGATGAACAAGCCAAGCTCTTTAGAAAAGCCAACTCGGCATCAATTTGTGGCCTGCCGCCTGGCCTGCTCACATGAGCTCAGATGCTACATGTGCGCGCTGACCAATGTGCTAATGACACTGAAGCAGGTGGTTCTCGGTGCAACAAACAGTGTTATTAAAACCCTGATTGCTTGTCTTTCAGGCGAAAAATACAGCACACATCAAAACAGGCAATGACGAAAACTGCGTATATGCATGACGAAATGAACCTGGGTCCCGCCAGTATTAGGGCGAAGCAGCCTCTTTGCGTGCAGAGGTAAAGAAATCCGGTGGCGGCATGGATGGCGTGGCGGTACTCCTCGGCACCGTCATTCTGGCTTTACGTTCTGAAGACCTGAAGCGACGCCTCAGTGGGGCGTCCGACCTCTTCAACTGAACGGACTGCCGCTCATGTCTCTCAAACCGTTCAACACCGTCATTCAAATGGTCTCAAGCAACGCGCATAGCCGTCCTGCGAAAAATGTTGAAAGCGGCGAAACGTATATAAATTCTCCGTTTCCTACTTCTCTCTCTTTTCTCGCACACAAAGAGCTTGCGGCTCGCCTGAGCGCCCGGTTATCTAAAAACGAGCACAAAGAACAGGACATGACACTCGTCCCAACTAAGCAACCTTGGAGCGCGCTCTTGTAATACCAATTCGACAACTCATACGACGCTGGCGTACGCCTCTAGCAAGACCAACAACCACCACAGTTACCGAGTTCAGCAACTTCTGGCTTGTGTCAGCTTTACCAGCTTGTCTTCCAGCGCGACCACATTGGCTCTATGGAAAACCAGTTTGACCAGTTAGGACCAGACTGGCTCCCAGCACCATATTGAATCTAAACCAGATTCCTGGATTAGACCATCTAGTTTTTACTTTAATCAAACCAGCCAGCTCACCTCTAGCTTGCAACCGGCAAGCGATTGCCTGTTAAAGCCAGTTTGACTTAGTCATTGAGCAGTTTGACCAACCAGTGCAAACGACCAGTTAGATTTTCATGCCGGTTTACCAATAAGACACGGACAAAATTAACGTTCAACATGCGGAAAAAGTTTCCGGCACCGAAAGTGTCAATATGTTCTCCTCTTTGTGTCTGCCCCACACACAGCAAAAAAACTATTTTAAAAATTGTTTAGCTGTCCAGGAGGGGGTTCTCCACCTTGAAAAAATTGTAAGCGTAGTTTTAACCTGAAATAGAACCATAAACGCTACAATGAATGGAATTCGGCTCGACGCAGACGGAATGCGCCTATCGGGACTCTGGCTGGCGAGACGGCAATGTCAGAGGCTTTAATCACCGGCCTGCCACGTCAGGAGGGCACGGTTATCCCGAACTGCTGTACAAGCGTTCACCGTGAGTGACTGGACCGGAACGGAAGGTTGCGCGCTGTTGTTTCCCACACTCCACCGGACCTGCTCGTTTCCCCGTGCAACAGGACTGTAATCGTCTTCGTGGCGCAACCGGTCCTATATCACCATCTATCACAAAAAGTGTGAGTGTCAACAGAACTGGCCACGCACACTTAATTCGTGCGGACGCTGCCGCAGCAGAACAGCTTTTGGTTAAAGCTGGGGTTGGAATTTCAGATTCCAGCCAGTCTCTAGAACAATGAGACACGTCAGGAGGATTATACCAGAATCGGGACACTTGCTTCCTCGTTCGGCTAAAGGTCCGTTTACAGAACTTTGCGTTTGCTTACGACCGAGTTCTTGTGATCTCTTACGACACTACTACGCTAGCGCCATGAAGTGGCTTCATTCCCTTTCGCTAGAGTGGAGGTTACTGCAGTATTCTACGAGATCAAATGTACGTACTATCTCTGAAAGAATGGTGATTCCCATAAATTTGTCAGAAGTTATACAAAACAATAAAAAAAAAACACGGCTGCCAAAAAAAAATGGAGAGGTATTTTGAAATTTGAAGTTGCCGCTTGCCCGATAGATGGCGATGGTGTTTCTTTCGCGTATGTAGGCGCAACCAGTTCCATGCTACGCTTACTAGCCGGAAACGGTGCATGAACGTCCACTAGACCAAACTTTCGATTTGTTCACGTCGATTAAAAACAGATCTAAAGATTCGCGAATTTTCAGCGCGAGCTGATGTGTTAGGCGAAATACAATTTACCTCAACTGTTCACGACCGGGGCAAGACCTTGCTCCGATTTATAATAAAATTTCCCTCGTTTACTTTTTTTTTTTTTTTTCAAGAAATGTATATGAAGATTTTTGGAGTCGGTCTCCCGAGCCGGGTGAATCTGGAGTGAACCGGTCGGCGGCCAATGCTGCTCAGGACATAAAGAGGGCGAGAAGATTGCTGGAGGGGCACTAGGAGTGTCTCGTTGCTTTCCAGGGCTGGAGGTACTACAAGAAAAAAAAAACATTTTTGTTTTTGTTTTTAAATGACTCGAAAGACCGCTTAAGACACGTTGGGTTCCTTTACTCTCGAATACTCTTATTATCCGGGAAATACCATTATTATCGCCAGAATAATCCGCCCCTTGGTAATGAATACACCAGCATACCTCTCCCCCGATCGCGAAGTTTCGTGCACGTGAACTATCACCAAGCTGGCGCGCACGAGAAATTGAAAATACCAAAAAACTCTTGCCCAGTAAAGTCGATTTATGTCACTACGTACGTATTATAGGTGTTTTCCATATCAGGTATGCTCAACCTTTACAACAAATGCAAAATGGTGATTAAATATTCAATGCCATGGCGCCCCGCAGGTATGCTGGAAATACGGAAACACCAGATTTAGATACTACGGTCGAAACCTTCCATTTGACCGCGTATCCAGCAGTCGCAATGGGGGGGGTACAGACACAACCGCGTCAGTATTTTTGCTGACCATAACCACCCCGCCGAACAGCACGCACCGCAACTTTACGCCGAGTGTTGTCATTGAAACCTGCAACGTGGAGACATGTTGCCATCTCTTTTGTGGGTGAAATGCGCAATCGCTTAGCTTTCTCTTTCGCTGCACATACGTATGCTTCTGGCAAGGCGGCAATTCGTTGCAACGTGCTTGCTGCATACTTACACGCAAAGTCATTCACCGTTTTCACGCGATTTACGCAACCGAAAGCGACATAGCAGTCACCATCGCCTCCGGGAATGGCTACGGTTGTTCGCAAACATGCCCTCAATGAACGCCACGCACATCACAACGATTCAAACCAAATATCACATCAGCCGTACTGCCACCGGATCACGTCAGTCCGTTTGTGCCCCGACTAAGATGGCGACGCTCGATGTTTTCGGCCTGTTACGGGCTATACCTCCTCAGAAGTCTTAATGACATCTAACGTTTCTTTTTTTCTTAAATACAATTATACTATTGTGGTAGTTTTTTCTTTCTGTAGTTTTGTATTCAGTTTTCTATGCTGTCATATGCTTCTTTACTTGTTTTTCTTATGCCCCCTTCCATTTAGAACTATTACCCACACCGGGCGATAGTGTGACATAAAATAAAAAAAATGCCTATATATATTTTTATTTTTTAAGTACTGCAATGAAAATAGACTTCATTCCAGCATTTGTATTTGGCTAATTCATGCGTTCATAAACTAGGTTCGAGCTGGGGATTCTTCAGTGTACCCTCATCGTTTTGACTTGAGTTCCTGAACTGTCACTTCATTAAGCAAAACCCATACTACAAGGTTGCCCAAACACTATTTTTCGTGCGTATATTATTAGTTGACATATAAACTTGATGAAGACACTCGCTTGTACATTATTCTATACAAGGACTACAAAGCTATAGCCTGCTACTGTTGGATCTAATGCACCGGGAAGCGTACATCGGCCTCCATTCCTAGAAATAGATGTACCTCAAGGATTAAAAGTTTGAAGCCGTTCCGTTACCATACTCATATTGGAAATTTAGGTGACTCTCGAAGCTACAGGAAGCATTAATATACCACAAACGACCCGTAAGGTAACATAAAACGCTACGTAGTCGTTGTCTGACGCGTAACGCGTTACCAATAATTACATGTTCGGTAACAAAATTATTGCGACCTAATTACTTTAAAGCAGTTAAACATACAAATTAGTGTATTTTTATTACATTCTGACCCAGCTAAGTAACAGAGAACGTGTACTGTTGCAGGAGTGAAGTGAAGACGTCAACGAGGGGGAACGTGGAGGGGGCATGTACCATCAGGTTCAAATGGGAAATGAACAGTGACGGAACTTCGAGCCTACCGGCACCAACTTCCAAGCAGGTTGCTTGGCGAGCTTTAGTTTTGTCAGATAAAGCGCTTTGGCGACTTGTGTGTCTACTCCGATGTGACTTAGAGGTGTACCAAGCGGCAAGCTTGGAAGCTGCATGACAACTCCAGTCGCAATTAACATTTGTTGAGCCTAGTCGTTTCTAAGTACTAACCTGAGTTTTCACCCCAACTCGCGCATGTAATCCAGTTTAACAGTAGATATACCATAAAAGTATGTGCACGAGGCATGCCAGCATAGCCACGGTTATCGCGAATAAACGCGTTGCAAGCGAGGCTGATTAACCACGACGTATTGCGGCCCGGATATCTGCTGCGCCGTAAGCACGTCAAAGTAACGAGATCTAACGCTTCACATTTAAGCTCAGGTAACGGGCTCGCCGAATCGCAGTAACGAGTAGGCACTCCAGTACTTTTCGGAGTGTAGTGACGGTATTTATACGCATTGCAGTAACGTGTATACATATCTGGTCGTTGTTCAGAATCCAGACATTTTTATGTATTCGTTCCCAAGTTACCATACACGTATCACCTCATTCCTTCTTCGGTTTTGCTGAGAAAAGTCAATTAAAAACTCGGGCCAATACAAAAATCAGAAAAGCAGATAGCGCAGTTTAATATGTTTTCGAAGCGTGAATTTTCTAATATATGCGTTGCTGTTGTTCTAACACCGGGGTTCAGCGTTCAGCGTTCGAACGCGTTCAAAGAGTGAGTATAGAGTCAAAGGCAGCTAGCTTTTCGTCTACCCATATTGTGACGAGTTTGGCATTCTGACGCACTCCTCTCGTTTCTTCATCATCTGATTTCTCACTGCATACAGGTATTATAAACGTTGGGTATACCGTGATTGGTACGCAAAGTCGCAGAGTCTAATGGCAATGGATATGGAGGTGTGCAAGTGGGACTCATCCCGCAGCATTACAGAAAACAAGTTGCCGGTAATTAACGTTCAACAACACACTTTTCCTTTAATTAAAAAACAAAACCTAGAATTCGCATAAAATAAAAGCATTCACAAAAGTCGTCGGAAGTATTAAAAAGAATTATTGTGATTTAAATCGCGGTGGAAATCAAGATTTAATATGTGTAGGTAAACCAGACCAGTTTACTTTGACGATTTAAACCAAACACTCTTCGAACAAAAAAATTATCCAGAAGAATTTTTAATGTTCGTCTGTATGTTTTACAATTTCAGTTCTTTTTATGAGCTTATCTCTCTTTGTACTTACATCAGAACAGTTATTCAGCAAAATGTAAAGGTCTCAACATGAGCATGTAAAAGTGCTCTGCTGAGCAAATAGGCGAGTTCCTTCAAGGCGAGTTCCTTCCAACACTTCGTTCCTCAGCTGCGTAACGCCCTCAACAATTCAAAATGCAAAACAGAAAA
The DNA here is from genome assembly GCA_037355805.1 of Ixodes ricinus. Lineage (NCBI taxonomy): Eukaryota > Metazoa > Arthropoda > Arachnida > Ixodida > Ixodidae > Ixodes > Ixodes ricinus. Next base: position 34,193 of record JAZHYW010044922.1, on the reverse strand, counting down.
GAAAACTAGAAATGATTAATTTCTTTCAGAATTAAGTCAGGGCTCCAAATGAGAACATAATTAATATTTTTTTCTATCTAAACAAGTCACAATGATAGTGCAATAAATGCAAAGGCGCAAGCGAGCTGCTGGAGAATGACCGAAAATAATCTCTAGAAGAGGGCAGGAATTACGGCCATAAAAATTTATTAATTATATTGTACATTACGTTTACAGAAAGTCTTTCTTCCACATTGTTATCTATGAATGGACCAAATGATGAACCAATCTGCCATGTTAAAAAAAGATACATGTTGTACTAAAGTATACTACATTCTCTAGCTGCTACTGTGATTTATCACAATTAATAAATCATTAGTAGCATCACCCCTGAGTAATGTTTTTTGCAGCAGTTATTGATGACGAGAGAAACAAATTAGTTTACTAACCATAAAATAACTGAGTACTCATCAGCGTTGAAATCCAAACTGAATCTGTTAAATCCTTTTTGTTTTGTTTTGTTAAGCAACGTTAAACAATTGACATTTTGTGATGCGTGAAAACTCTCACTCTCTTTAGGTTTAGTTTTGTCATAAAGGTCTACGTTAATTTGTAAACATTTAAGCGTGAAAGCAGTCCGCATGCCTACTGTTGCCGGTAGGCCGTAAGTACTCACCTCGAGAAAAAAGTGTCTCAATCAGCGTTCATATGTCACAGTACGAAAGAAATAACGTATGGGCTGTGTAAGCAAAACCCTATTATAAACAATAATTTGAAACCTGTTGTAAAAAAAACACGCGGAATTTCGCGCAATGCGAAAGTTTAAATATTACGCCGTGAATGATTACACAGTCATAATTTTGCTTATTCACAGAAAAACAGTCATACAAAATCATTCAGCTCTTGTCACTCAAGTATCTTGGCAATCACGATTAAACAAATTAACGAATACAAACAATCAGGTGACTTCCTTCACGCGTTTTGGCTGCAGGAACATTTTGACGCCGTTTTCTGAGAGCTGTAAGTTCCTGTGGTCTTTTTTGTGCTGCTTCATCATAATTTTGAAAATCCAGCTCCAATTATTATAACATTTTCATTCGCGAGCATAGTTACCACGATAAACGGTTGATTAGCCAGAATATAATTTTTCTTTGACGTGAGGGCGTTGTTTGATCAACGAAACATATATCGTTTCTAAAGCATAGTTTTCGTCTAAACAAAAGGACCTCAACGTTTTATTCAAAGTCCGGATGAAGGACTCGTCGCAGTCTCAGGTCCCAATAAATGATGCAATGTAAATAACAAAAAATAAGCCTAAATCAGCATTAAATACAAAAAATATAAGCAACGTATTAGAAGAAAAAAGCGGGATTTCTTTTTTTGCAATATATTTTAATTATGAGCCAAAATATTGTACGAAACTACTAGCATAAATCAAGTAACGCATAGAACAGCCTATTCACGTGCAGCAAAGGCTAAGGAAAATTAGTATAAAGATATGATAGCGACAATTTATGCAGCATTGTGACACAAGATACAAAGCATAGGAAACGAGAATTCTGCCGTGGTGCACCGAACATGGAGCAGGAACTACGACGAGTAAGTAAATAAATACTGGTCAAAACGACAATCTGCAATGGTGTTAGCCGAGAGAACACAGTTTGATGCTGATTTCTCTCATTCTTTCTAAATATCTTTCGTTTCGCTGTTGGTGCGCATCGCGGCACCATTTACTCTTTTGCGCGCCTATTTGTGTGTTGTACGTCGACGTTGTGCATAATGTAATTTTTTGTCGCTAAAAACAACGCGGAGCAACCGTCACTAAAGGGCCGCGGCCATCGGCATGAAACGCTTCCATCGCGGATCTGGCCATGGGCTGGTTTGACCTGGTCTAAACTGATAAAATGTCACCTGGGTTCTTTCTCTGATCAGTCTCTTACGCAGACAACATCAGTTACTCAAGAACTAAGGTAGCCAGCAATAAACATCAGAGAAAAAATAATATCTTATGTGATAGAAATCTCTGGTCGGTAGCATAGCCGCAGGCAAACAAGAAAATGAACAAGGTGGAAGAGAGCTTAGCAGACGCGGATATTATCCCTGTTTCGCGGGCACTTCGGGGGTATTCGGGAAGAAACTATAATCTCGAGGACCGCGAAATGATGACACAACTTCTTCTTGCTTTCATGCTCGGCTCAACGACGGTGAGAAATCACGTGGGTCGTGATGTGCTTGGGTCCCGAAATAGCGGCTCCAAACTGCACTGTACTTTTAAGCGCGCCGCCGCTGTCATCTCAGTGACGATCAGTGCCGTCTGGCGCTCGTGACAACGAACGCGAATTCGATATTCGTCGACGGATTGATTGTTGATGAGCGCGTACGTTCCGAATTACGCAGTGCTCGCGTTCGGTGCGTGAGCTGGATTGCTTGGAAGTGTTTGGGCACCACGGATGCATCGCAGTGAAGGTGAATAACTTTCGAAGAAAAAAGTACAAAAGTAGTCTGCTATTTTTTTCGTGATGGCATAGATTTGAGGCTTTCCTTCGTCCCGCTGGATTTCTGTATGGTACTAAACGATATGCGATTAATAAATTCCCAATTTATCCCAGCCCAGAAGTGTTGTTCCTTTAAAGGTTGTCGGTCGAAACGGAAGTACTGAATTCTTGCGCTCGTTACGTTGAGGGAACCTTCATGTGAACAAACGTCATTTTGTTTGATATACGTGCCGTTCTTCATTCAGCCTTTCTTGCGTTTCTGTACGAAACTGCACCCCAGATTTTGCCGGTACCAATAGCTTGACATCCGTAGGTGGCGTGACGTCTAAAAACGCAAAGGTTTGTCGGATGGTCGGGATAACAAAGCGTTGGTCAGTGGATGTCTTTGTACTTTGTTTCCGAATTATATGATGCTCTAAACTGTACCCTACTTAAATACGGTTCTTTTAATACCCGGTTCCCAAACTGTGCAAAAAAGTCACTGCTGGCGAAGTATCACGGGCAACCACGCTTCGAGCAAACGTATGTCGTTTCGCGCAGCTTTAACTGTGACGACCACCTATCGAACTAGGGGCGCTTGCAAAACAAGGTGCGGCACCGCCTCTGGTAGCGCTAAGTGTAAACGGCATCTGGTACACATCGCGGATCCACTGGATCCCGGTGGTGAGGCTGCGGGTCGTTCCCTCGAAGCGTGTCCGCAGGTCGAAGACAAACGGCGAATCGTTCAAATATGTCGTCGCCAGCTTGGGCGCTTGGTCAATCGTAGTCACGCTCCATTTTCTGGGCAGGGTCAAACAAGTCTGGCTGCACGCGTGCTAAATACGACGTCTGGTATCGTTTCCAGATGGCCTAACTGCTGGTTTCGGTTTATGCATAATCAAATTGATTGATCCGATTTGGGCGAGGGTGGATGGACGTAATAGTTTAATATCGTTTGCGGCATCACCTCAACTTGCAGACGCTATCGCTCCCAGAGCTCAGCTCATGCTCTCTTCTGTGAGATGATTGCTGCATAAGCGGGATCTCGGTGTTGACGGGGACCTGGTCGCCGCTGACAGTCGGCTGATCGTACCGTCTCGCGGAAAAGCGTGGAACGTCATGTCTTGGCTCGCATGTATTGCCAGTGGTTGTGCGCCCAACGCGCAACAAAATCTCATCAACCACGGAAACGAAGTCGAGCACAACAACAAAAACGAAGCACGCTGAGGCAGACAAAAATGCTTGCTTTGTGTTTGTGACATCAGAGCTGTCATGTGCCCAGCAAGCAGCGTTTACGCTGCAGAATGCTGATGGAGCATAAATTCAATTACTCACGCAGAGGGCATATAAAATTCCAGACATTACACGTACGATACGTCTCGAGGCATTAACTATGATATTCAATTGTTTTCTCGAATACAAAATTTGACCGGACAATCCTTCAGAATCGCCAAACCAGCACATGCCGATGGGCATGCGCAGAGTCGACATCGAGCTGATTTGCATGCACACAAGTAAGTGGGAGTAACTGATTTTTACCAGCACAAATTATGATTTTCGTATGGCTTGTTTACCTTCTTGTTTATGAAATCCCGATAATAAAGGTATTGCAAGTAAAAAAATCCGGTAATACGAATAAAGCATTAGGAGTAGAAGGCGGCAATATTGCTAAAAAATGAGCAAATATCTCATTCATATTCGGGCGGCATAAAACATGTTACATCGGTCGTCACATTCCCTACTGCGCGGCCATGATTGAAAGCGGCGTATAAAGTGAGATATATAACCGTGTCTATATACATATAATATAGTAAAGGAAGAGTACAGGAAAAAAAGAGGTGCTAGAAGTTCCTCATATACACTATAAATGGACGGAGAGCGTCGATATCGGCCTGCTCGAGACACTTGATAGATATTAACTGAATCCATTTTCATCGAATGGGGATATGTGCCGCGAAAAAGAGACTGGCCGAAGCCGAAGAAAACAGAAATACGATCGTGGAAACACAAAAAAGAGATGCACGGGCAAGAAATTACTCGCTCGCTCGCTCGCTCGCTCGCTCGTAGGGAAGTAGGGAAGAGAAAAAAAGGAGCTTTGAAAGCAAGAAAGAAAAAAGGAAGAAAGTGCTTGCTTTCCCCAAGCGTCGGACAGAATGGTGCTAGGACAGGGTCAGCGCCTAGGAAAAGGCGTCCAGCAGGTGCGGCTCAGCGGCGTCAATACATGGATGCGACCGAGATCCGATCAGCCTCTTCCCCTTTCTGCTTCTTTCCCATTCGATTTGCCATAGCGACGATTCGCCGGCGGCAAATAGCCCTCTTCAGGATCGAAGTCCGGGGAGGGAGGGAGGTTCGAGGGCAGAGAGGATTCTCGGCGAGTTGGGAGGAGGAGTGAGAAAAAGGTGGGGAAGGACGAGGGGCAGAACCGAAAGCGTAAGCGAGGAAAAATGAGAAGAAACAGGCGCCAGCTCTGAGGATGGAGCGGGAAACAGAGGACGAGTGAGGCGGCGGAAGAATGGGTTACGGGGAGAGTGGGGTGGTAGAGGAGGAATGACGAGCAGAAGAATGATCGTCTGATTATTGAATTGCCAAAGGAAAAAGGCACTTTTTGCGAAAAGCGTTTGGCAGCAGAAGGATGATTTTGCGCGCCATCCGATCCGCCCCTCGGTTCGAAATGCTCTGTCTTTTCGGCGCCAAACGACAAAAGCGATTTTCCTCGGAGGGGAACGAGCTGGCAATTTCTTCCTCCTGGCTCGGTCTCCATCTCATTTAATCGCTTTGGGGGATTCATTTGTTGTGCGGAAGGATCCGTCTTCTCTCGCTGTGCATTTGGTACATTTCCTTTTGTCGGATGAGGGAAAATTCGTCTGGTAGCAATCTGTCTGGTGTGTATTCGCGAAGGAGAAGGAAATTAGGCGGGGTGGACGTTGATAAAATACTAGGCAAGTAAGCGCCGCTGGTTGGGGCGCGATATGTGATGGGATTGTTCACGGATGGTGGGCCGAAATTTGAAACGAAAATGTGGTTCTTCTGGCGATACGGCACCTAGGTACTCTAGCCGACGTTTTATTAAAGTTCTTAGAGACCCAAGACGTGAGTGCCTTTGAATTCAATGAAGTATGCACTGACGTTTAGGTGCTCGCTCATAATTAAATAAATAATGCAGATCGGGGAAAATGAAAGCATTAGACGAGCAATGGGTTTGATGGGCCAGGAACCGCAAACATGTCATTCTGTAAACCGTTTCGCTTTCGCCTTGTAGTACAGTACGCTGGCTTCTTGTGACTGATTAATTTTACTGTTTTTCCACCTAAGAACCTCCTGATGATTTTTTTCACGTATTAGAATGTTTATTGTTGCTATTTTGTTCAAACTGAAAGGAGATGCTGAACAGTGGGCCCGTTTGGACTAAAAAGTCAGCGTTGATTAGTCCTTACACAGTGATATAGATTTATTTATCGATCACTCAATCATTGCGATTTCATGTATTCCCACTGTAGACATACAAGCTTTTCTTATGCGGCAGAGGATAGTTGGTTGCTTCCCCCCCCCTGCTGACTCAGCGAAAAAGAAAAAAAAGGTGGTGCACATAATGCGATATAGGAGATATTTCATTTCGAAAATGTGTCAGACGAAGCAATATGAACTACTGTCAAAACTATAGTAGAGACGAAACAGCATATAGAAATGATAGTTACGAGGGGCTTTCAAGGCTAGGGTAAAAAAGGAGGGTTATGACGAACAGAACAAAAATCAGAACGAAGTGTGTCCTGCTCCATTATTCTTTTTTCCCAGTCTCGGGGATTTTGTAATTATGTTCAATTAACATAACTAGTTTTGTCGCTACTGTTCCTTTGATTTAATAACAAATAACTCCTCAGACGGGCTGGTACTAATGCGAGAGCATACTAATTGAATAACATAAATACTTCCTTAATATAAACATAATCTTTTCGCTCAGATAGTAATGAAAAAAAACGAAGGGGTTATATATAAGGACTCTTTTCTTCGATACAAAACGTTTTGAACAATCGTGTAAGCCTTCGACATTTTGTTGCGATTCGTTTCCTCGGTGACGGGTGTAAGGTGCTCATGGAATTAAACCTCAATTTCACACAGTAACGTCTGAATATGTTTTTTTTATCTGCAGGGCGGGGAGTTGTAGTTCGTATGTAGCGTGGCAGCAATGTGCCGTTGCGCTCGTGTGAAATAGCGTTGCGCACTAGGTCGTCATACGATGAGCGTTACTGAGGTTCGTCGTCACTCCGTGTAACGTACAATCGTGACACTTCCAAACAATGAACGTTACTGTTGCGATGCCTTCCAATTTCAGTATACTGCAGCGATAAGCCGCGCTTTGAACTTCGACAGGCAATTAAACGCTCATATAACAATTTCATAATTTGTATCTTATGTCTGTACAACTTGTACAATACAGCAGGGCCCCGATGGCGCGTTAGACCTCTAAGGAACCAAAAACACGACTAATTTTAATAAAACGGCAAGAAGTAATGACCCACGTAATTTTCATAGACAATACCTAGAATAGTAACCAAATTACTTTACTCGTTAGTCATTTGGGATTTTAACGAATACGTTTCGTACGTTACTGAATTATCTAACGCGTTACGAGTAACGCCCTAAGTGAAAAATCGTATTTCTAAGATGAATGCCTTTGTCCAGTAAACGCATATGATCAAATAAGAACATATATATATATATATAAACAAAATAAGATTATCTAAGAAGTAATGAGAAACCGATAAGTTTCTTATATCTTCTTACATAAACTTATATTGTTTTCATATGTTCTTAGAAGGTTCTTGTATGCTCTTATATGATCTTATTTGATCGTACGCGCTTATTGGACCGAGAAATTTCTTACGCATATGAGATTTTCACTAGGGCTTCGTTACTCGGAATTCGGATTCCAACACTGGCTGGTAACCGATTCAAGAAGGAGCTTGACACGGACACTCCGATGAGCCATAGTCGTAGAAGCGTAACGCAGTCGAACATGGTTCAACTACAATGTCTGAATAAACCTTAGCTGCAACCTGCAGCCATATACCGAGCTCAGAGCTGGAATGAAGTGAGCAGAAAACGAATGACAGCACAGGAGCAAACGGAGTCCGCTGCTCATACATCATACACAAGACGCTGATGTTCCTTGCAGATATAACGAAGCACGTTTCACGTTCATACATGTGTATAAGCTTCGTCAGCAGACAGTGTTTTAAATGTGTTTAATATGACAGGAGCGTCATAAAGAAGAAAACAAAAACACGTCTTCAGACTCTTTTTGGTATACGATGTATACGAGTCACCACGGCTTTAGGGTATACTCTATCCCGCCTCACCTCTTTCCGGCTTCCAACCTGAGATAAGCTAGGAACCGGGAGAGTTTGTTCCAAGTGACACTGTTCAGCTCCCGGGAGTCCACACGTATACCAGCCCAAACAAAACACCACACCAGTTCGCAAGCCTTCTCGAGAAAAAAGCCAAACGGAGAGTTCCCGCCGCAGCAGCAGTGGTCATAAGCTTCCTCTCTCCGACGCTAGAGGTGGGGGAGGGGTCATAAATTAGAGCAACCGACACTCTCACGTACCGGAACGACCGCGCGTGTTGGCGGCCGCCGCCGACTTCATATCAGGCGAGCAACCTTGTGCGTCCGAAAGAACCGTTATCGCGGTGTTCCCGAGGGCCCGATACGCAGTGACAGGTTAATGCGCTCCACTGCCCGGACAGATTAGTGGCCTGTCAAAGCGCGGCGCTGCCCCGGAAAGCCCTGCCGCGCTCCGCTTTCGCCCCACCGCGGACCGCAACGGACGTCACGAATCGTTCGGAGCCAATCCCGTACCGCGGATATGTCACGTGACCTCCAGGAGGGCCACCAGCCATATGCGTGCGGGGCGCCTGGTCACGTGGGCACGTTGGCGGAGCTTGATTGGCTCGAGGTGGCTCGTAGGGTCGGCTGTGGTTCGTTGTAAGGTGGAAATGGGACAATGGAGTCCTCTTTTGGCGCGTTCCCCACCCATCTGGCACGTTTAGGACGTCGAGTGGTTTTTGTGGAGCCGGGGGCGCTGTTGTGGAATTCTCGCGTCTCGGCGTGTGAAGCACATGAGCCCGCGCGATAAGGTGCGAACTGTCTCTCCATCTTTATCTGTCTCTCTCTATCTCTTTCTGTCTCTCTCTCCCAACGCCTACACAGGGAAACGGCAACAGCGCGCTGTTGTTTGTTGGCCACTTTACAGTGATCGCCTCTACACTCGGTGAAACAGCACGGTGACCTTTTCAAAAAATTTATCGTGGCCGTTGTTGTCGACGACAACATTCGAGGGAAGGTACAAAAGATGAGGATAGTGCACGCACTAGCGTGCTAGAAGCAGGCTGTGCCATACATACGTTGAAGTCTGCAATCACGCTGCTAATGTGTAATACAAATGAGAACCTGCAGAGGATGCGTGTTTCTTCCTTGTCTTGTTAGATTGATCGTACGAACACTTTCTGCATGCATGTTTGAAGCATAAGCGCCCTCAAATATTTCTGTCATTATGTCTGTAGTGAACTCTTTTTTGTATCATGTATTACGCAGTGTGGCAGATGGTTGAGATATTTAAAGCGGTATATGAAGGAGCAAGCAGCATGCTATCAAGGGGCATCAACGTTCCTCAGTTGGTTCACTCATATATTACGGCCGAGGCCATACACACCACAGCCATCCCTGCCGCTACATGCTGCGAAAATGGATTCTAAATTCCAATCTTTCAACACTAAGTGCTTAACTCACAAAAAGCGGACTATGAAGCTGACTTAACTATATAAGCGGAGCGGAAAGAGGCCGCTTAAACACTACCTCATCTAACCAGCTAATCAAACAGAACGAAACCATTAAAAACGAGATCTCCACGCGATTCCATTTGCACGCTCACGAAGCCGACAAACAAACAAGCGATCCATAAAGCCTCCCCACCAAAGCTTCGCACTCCCGCCGAGTGAGGGCGCTGCGGCTTAAAGACCCGATCTGTCCCGCGCATGCGCGCGCGGGGTTGAGGCCATTCTCGTTCCCCCGCGTTGACAGAGCATAAAGAGAGCGCATAACGGCATCGGCAATCAGGACCCCCCCCCTTTCCCCCCTGCCACCCCTACCTTTCTTTGAATAATAACGGGACCAGTTTGCATGGCCCATCTGTCAGCACCACCAAAATTTTAAGGGTGGATGCTGCAGGCCGCTTCGGTGGATGCCGAACGACCAGGGCAGGGGGCAGGAGGGGGGGTGCAATCTAGCCCTACTGCAGGATCCCCTTTACCCTTAATAAATCCAAATAGAGAGATAACACGAAAGAAAATTGGGGAAAATGAAACGGGACAGGTTCAAGCGCCACCTAGTGGCGGTGGCGGGCAACCCTCATGAATTGGGGAGTAGGGAAGGGCAGAAGTGGGGACAGCCACCGCAAATTCATTAGGCCCCGTTTTGGCCCCCTCACACGAACCCCGTCCCCGCCCATTCCGTAGATGACGCGCGGGTGTGGGAGATCCCTCCGGTAAAAGCTGTTCGCGATTCCGGGGGACTAATTGGTTAGTCTCTCTCCCCCACCACCCCACCGCCGGATCGGTTTTGGGGCTAATCTCGTTTAACGTTGATCCCCGCAAGCTTGTCGAGATTGCGCCGCTCGTCGCGCAACGCCTGCCTGAGCTCGTGCCCGTGTGGCGGTGCACGCACTCGCGCGCGTGCACCGCGGCCGGCGTTGGGGTGGTGGTGTTTTTGGCGGTGCGGTAAGTTGGTTTCCGATCGGTGGATTTGGAGAAATGCTGGCGTGTTTATTCGCTCAATGAATACGAAACTCGGCCAGCTGGAATTCAAGCGAAGTAAAAAGCACCACTTAATGCAAACAGTTTTTTTTTGTTTTTGCGGATTTTGGTATTTTGCGGTTTTAATTGCTTTTACGGTGACAGAAGGCGGCAACAGCTACAGTGGTTGAGGCGACGTCCGGCTAGAAGTTTTAAAAGAGTCAAAATAAAATCTTCTTGCATTATTGTATACCAAGAGGAATTAAGAAAGGCAAGATTCTATAGAATCCGCTGTAGTACAATGGTGCTCTCTTTCTCTCACTTTTTAGTCAGACGACGAGTCTAATATAAAATATTTATTTTATATATTTGTACAGGGCGAAGGCATGCTTCCCAGAACTTTGGAGTTCCATTGCTGAGTTGTTAAGAGAGTGAAGCTCAGTGCCATAGCCTCCCCTGCCGAAGAATTGCCTGGCAAATGGTCAAACATTGATTACTGCGATAAAATCGGCGCAGACCAGCACCCTACGTTTAATTATCCTATTTTTTCGCGAATTTCACGACTTGAAAAAATATCCCGAAAAACTGCTATTGCTGACACATCACGCCATGCTAACGAATATGTATATAATGGCTGGAGATGTCAGCTAGAGTCACGAAAACGGCGACCAGGCAGTACAAATTACGCGGTCTAGCAGGCAGCAAGTGCAGGGTCGGAACGGGAGTGGAGGTCTCCAATTGTGTCTGTATTAACCCAACCGAGCGCGATATCTCTCCACCCATGTCACACGCACGGTAGCCACGCGACAGTGGAGTCTGTACTGCCTGGTCGCCCTTTGCACATTCTAGCTCATATGCTAGCCACTGTACCAGATCACACCAAATTGCGAAGTGCTGTACTCGAAAAATAGCAAAACCTGGAAAAAAAAAGGAAAAAGTCACTAACAGTATGTACATTATTAGTCCTTTATATGTTGAACTTTAGAACGGAAAACTAGAATATGACAATAAATATACAATTAAGAAAGAAACTAAACTCAGTTTGGTAGTTAGTTTGCGGATAAAACTATTTTAGTTTTGTTTCAAACGTCATATTTGATGCAAAAACGAGAGATCTGACGCGAATAATTTAATCTGCAGTACAGTGCAGCAACGCTTAATGATGGCTATTTAGAAATCCTCTCGCTATGCAAAAATATAAATCCTTCCATCTCACATTTGAAAAAAAAAGTCACACCCAATGACATACGCCACTTGTTAGGACAGCTGCGGAAGTCTTCATTGAATGCTGTACTCGGAGTCCATTTTGCAGGGCCACGTTGTCAAGGTTGGCAGAGTTTCGAAGTGCTCCAACGCTGTGCAAAGCTATACTTGCACAAGCACGTTGCTTCGTTTGGCGTCTCCTTCAAGCGAGTACGCGTGAGAATGAAACTCGATCAAGGCAGCAGTATGGGGCTGAAGCACTGTGAAAACTGCGTCAGCCTTGAAAGCACAAAATAGATGCCATCGCGTGCCAGATTTCCATTTAAAAATGCAATGCAAAGCAAAAAAAAAAAAAATATATATACATATATATATATATATATATATATATATATATATATATATATATATATATATATATATATATACATATATTTATTCAATACCCGATACATGGAGAGCAATTGTGCGCCGTTTGATCTGAGCGAGCTCTTTTTCCCTGAGCACGAGATTGACTTGCGGCACAAGCAAGATCCGCGGCAAGCAAGATCCCCAAAAATCGCGTCGTCCACACCGCGGGTGTTACTTCTCCACAGTACAGCGGACCGCGCAAAGAAGCGAACTTAACGGAGCTAACTTACCCATCCGAACGCACCAGCAGATGACGACAATTATTACGGAATGTCGTAGTATCGACACACATGTCGAATCATTTGGCGCGTTATTCAAAGTGATGAACACAAATGTCTAGAACAGTGGTTCCCAGCCATGGATGTGTCGGGGACCCTTGCGGACCGCTGGCAGTGATGGGGGACCGCCAGCAAGGGGGGGGGGGGGGGGGGAGGGGGGGTACGTAAGAAAGTTAACAGATCTGGAGCATGAAACAGGTGCCTTTTATGGCTACGTGCAAAACATAAAACAAAGGTGGCACATAACTTCATTTTGGTCAGGATATGCGTGATAATCCCGCGCAGGGCACCCGGGAACACGTAGTTCGGGAAGGTCTGGGGAAGAGGGAAAGGAGGCGACCGAGATGATCTCCTGCGGATTGCTGTCGTAGTTCCGGAAGCAGGTTGCAAATTAGTCACGGCCGGACTAGACTCACAAAACGTGCCAAATAAAAAAAAAAAATTTTTGTTGGGGTCTTGCGGATTCAGAAGTGGCTTCGCGGACCCCCATTTGGGACCACTGGTCTAGAATGTGTACAAGCCTACCGTGCGGATTTCGGCAATGTAGCGGAGCCTAAACTTTTAGTTTCGATATTGCGAAGTAACACTTGGAGCAATTTTGGCACATATTGTTTCGTATTTTGGTGAGATGTACAGAAGGATTTAGCAGAGACGTTGGTGCTGTACGGCGCAAGTGGCGAAGCAACCACATCACCGCTCTCCTGAATTTATTCAGGTTGGAGCAAACGTCGAACGGGAGCACTGGTTCCCAGATTTGCGTTTGACTGTGACAGACTGCGTTATGACCGGTTGTGACTGCTTATGACGAGATAACACACTGGCGCCATCTATCGGACAGCCCTGGAACATTTCCACGTATATTTCCTTTCTTTTTTTACGCTCATCATTTTTTCACTGCTTGTCTTGAAATAATTCTGTTAACGTTTATAATCCACCATTTCCTCGTGGGTAATTTGTAGATTTGATGTCGCTAAGAGTGCAAACCCCTCTGTCTAGTCATACGCAAATCGAAAGTGTTTCAGTAGTACCTCATAGATGGAGCCAGTGTGCCCGTGTTTGCTCATGTCGTAGGCAATCACAATCAGTCGTAACGCAGCCGGCCACACTCAAAACGCAAACGTGTGAACCAGTCTCGACAGCGACACGCAAATGTCTAAGCCAGCCTCACAGTGAAACGCGAATGCGTGAACCAGCTTTTAGTGCTCCGTGCGCCCCACGGTATGTCGCCACTCTCTGTTAGATCCGAGGAAGAGAGCGGACAACGAGGAAAGAGCGAAGAACGATATAAGACAGAAGGGAAGTGAGGGAAGAACGTGTGGGAAAGAGGAGGACGGAGAGGAGAAGGAAGCCACTTTCCCAGAGGGCGAGAAAGAGAGTAAGGAGGGCAAAACCCGGAGCTCGACATCTGTGTTTGCCAGAGCTTCGTTAGCGGCTCCCTCTGTCGATCGAGTCTGGCACCAAATGTTTGGAAGGTGGACGGGGAGGAGGCGGCGGCGGCTGCACCCCCGCCGTTTAATTGGCAGCGAGTGGATCACTAATGGGATGAAATCAGCGGTGTATGGGGCCGCCGTCCGCATCAGAATGAAGAGAGCGCCGAGCGGCATAACGCCGTTGTCGCCCCGCCGCGTCGACACTCGGGCTATTTTACTGGTCGGCGCGGCTCGGTCAATATTGGGACGCTGGATTAAAAACGGAGGGGCTCGCTTTTGTCGCTTACATAGCCTCTTTGTGTTGTTTCTTTCTTTTTTTGTTATGCTCGCCAAGCGTTTCTTGTGATGTCTTTTTGGATGGCTTATTATGAGAAATATGTCACACCATGGTCGAACTTGTGTCTCAATGACGAACTAGATCAAGAACTAAAACCTTTTTTAGGTGTGTGTGTGTGCTTTGACAGAACGGTCATTTGATATTGGCTTGCTATGATTGTTGTTCGTTTTATTATCGCGTGAAAGCTTGCGGCTTCGGTGTCACATTTACGGGTCTGTATCTGGAGAGTGGTCCGTCGTTGATTAGTTATTATCTTGATAATGCGGCAGCCCGCTTGTGTATTTCTTTGGTCACTTTTTTGTTGTTAAGTAGTGTTTATGGCGACGAACGATCAAATTGTGTAACGCATCAAGCGTATGCTGCAATTATTTGTTACTCTGTGTGGCGTAAACTTCAAATTAAAACAACAAAATTTTCAAGATTTCTTTAGGAACTGTTTTTAATTGAATATTTAGTAATTCAATTCATGTTTTATTGTGACCTAAACAGCTGGTATGGTCTTAGGAGGGTCACACTCGCGCAAAGTGAAAGATACATGAAGCAAAAAAATATTTCCATACTACGAAGTGAGCATGAGTATTACACTTTTCTCGAAATTGGCAGAGGTAGTAAAAAGGTCGAGGTCATGGGTAAAAACCTTGCCATATACGAGGTGCATCCGTGTCAATGGAGGATTTAATACTAAGTCAGAAGGGTAAAGAAGAAAGCCATAGATCCATTTTTTTGCTGGGTAACATGAATTAAAATTCTACTCAGTAACAGGGGGAATCAATAACAGCGTTGAGCAATATATATATATATATATATATATATATATATATATATATATATAAACACCATATCGCGAACAAGTCCTTTTTCCAAAAGGGGCGAACGACCAACAGTATCTAAAAAGCGCACATAGTCGTAAAAAGCTCTCCGCCCAATATGGCGATGATAACAAAATTCTTACAAACCATCGCTGTACGCTCTTTGCGCTTAGCGTTTGACCAACACTCAGATAATTAAATACAGTAGAAGTCCAACCTAACGATCGAAAAAAGGTGCAGTATGCAGATGTAACTGTGGAACCTTCGCGTAACGCGTGAAATTACGCCTAGAATGCGTAAGGAATCATTGATAATTTTAGAAACATGATTAAAATTTAGACGTGAATCGACCAATACACCAAGGTCATGTACAATAGAAGATGTCAAAATATCAGCGCCGTCTAATCTACAGGGATTAAACGATACAACTCACCTTATGGGTAGAAAGAGGCCACCTTAGCTTTTAGGCAGGGTTTAAAAGCAGCCAGTTTGCTACAACACCGCAGATGAATGGCATCAGCGTCATTTTACAACAATTCCCAGTATGCATACCTGCGGTAACTGCCACGTGAGCCACCGAGTGAGCACGTGCGTGACGAATGGTTAACGTACTCGGCTGTCGCGCGGAGGATTTAGGTTCGATTCAAATGTGCGCAATGTTCTTTTATTTATTCTTTCAGATTGGTGTTCTCGTAAGTTCAAGAACCTTCTCGTCTGATCGAGTTACGAACGTTCTAAGCGCCGAACGTTCTAGGCCGAATGTTCCAGAAACCCAGGCGTCTACAAAAGGTGCTCCGCGTGGCAAGTTGAGTCAGTCTCGCCCAGCGCTCGAAACTGCTTTTTCACCGACATCGACGCCTGCGACGCTAAACTTCTCTATTTCCTTTTGAGCACAAGTTCGCCCCATTAGAACGCTAGTTTCTTCAATTATTTGCAACCTCATCATGTGTCATTCGTGACAATACTACGATCAATTTTCACGTCATCAGCGAACTGTAGCATCACTGAGTTACTGACACTAGTTACAAGGTCGTTTGCAAAAAAAAATATATTAAAAAAGCAAAAGGGTCCCAGATTCTACCCCCGTGAGTACTCCAGACTTTAACAGATAAGAGAGTGATTCGCATCCCAAGCAGTGGTGGATCCAAGGGGGGGGGGGGGGCGATGGGGGCAGCCCCCCCCAAACCAAGTCGACCCCCCCCCCTCCCCCTTTCCGGAGGGCAATTTGACATGGGTGCACCCTGGTGCACACGAAAAATGGGAGAATAGCATCCTTACAAATCTTCCGCCCCCCCCCCCCAAAACGGAGTTCTGGATCCGCCCCTGATCCCAAGTGGAACACCGTAATAAGGTGGTGAACTGGGTCAGTTGGTTGACGTTATACATGATGGGGAAAACAGCTCAGAAAACGCGGAATACGAAGAAGAAGCGATACGACAGGACAATGCATTGTCCTCTCATGTTCATTCTCTTTCGTAGTCCGCGTTTTCTGAGCGGTTCTCCCCATCATGTAGGACACCGTAATTGAGCGTCTGATAAATGAGTCGCAAAACCCCGAAGACTCACATCGAACAGCTTCATCAACGATAATTTGTGGTCCACAAGGTCATACGTCTTACAAACAGTTAAAATAAATTACATCAACCTGGCCCCGGGACCCAACTATGGGCTTTGCGAACTCCGAAAACGTTACAAGGCTTGTCTCGACAAATCGTACACGACAAAAACAGTGTTAATTTCGGCTGAGCGTCAGCTTAAAATAAAAACTCAGAGGCTTAAAAATCGCTCTTTCAAAAACACCAAGGAAAAGCAGAAAGCAATGCTATAGGTCTGTAGTTGTCGACACGCATGGAGCTTTCAGATTTGTGCACTGGCACGATGACAGCATTTTTACACGCCGAGGAAAACGTACTTGTTTTTAAGGACAAGTTGAACATGCGTTGCAGCCAGGCACGTAGCCAGAAGCGGGGGGGGGGGCGCCCCCCCCCAAAATCTTCCATTTTGTTGGGACCTCCTCTCCCCCCTTCCCCTCATACAAAATTTTATCATGGGCGCCCCCCCCCCCCCCCACCCTCCCGAAACGAAATCCTAGGCTACGTGCCTGGTGCAGCACAGGAGCCAAGATATCGGAGCACCCTTTCACAATAAAGGCGAGGATCCCATCATCCCCACATAACTTTTCAGGTGAAAATTCTTCTATGGCCGAGACCACATCATCAATCTTCGATACAAAAGTCGACACGAGGTGGGAATTATCAAGCCGCGGAGCTGTGTTGTTTGACAGGGGTACATTGGGGTTTACTAAAGATGAGAAATGTTTAGCAAATAAATTGCCGACAATCAAAGAGTCAGAGACGTAACCTGCCTGATTCTTAAAAATTATACCATCAGATTTGCTGCATGGCCTGCTGTATTTAACATACTCTCACAGTCGGTCGGGACAACGCTTAAGATCGGACTCACTTGAGTCATGCAATCTACGTTTATCTCTTTTAATCAATCGCTTCACCATAGAGCGAAACTCCTTGAAGGAAAAGTGCCACTTATCCATTCCACTTGATTTATATCGTTTGTGATAACACGATTCCAAGGTCAGCGACCGCCGGAGATCACATGATGTTGTTGTTTTTGTGTTGGAATGACACAAAATAACTCTTTAGTTGTACGTTTTAACCATCAAACAACGACGCTTTTATTTTACGGTAGTCCTAAGAAATGACAGATATTTCGGAACAATTATGATAAGAGTTATATGGGAAAAAATGTAAAGGGTGGGAACTACAAGAGCGTGATTGCGTAGCGGAAGCAATCTGTTTCACGTGATCAATGACGCAATCCTCGTTAAATATCTTATGGCACAGGTTTAAGCGTTCAATAGCACGCCTCGCACCAAGAGGCTCAAGACCTATGTTGAGCACTAAAGATGACGGTGAAACGTTGCGATCCAACCGACTCACGATTACTGTTGTCAATTTTACCTTGAATAGCGTCAAGCCGGTTACTGTTACCCTTTAGTAGAAATTCCAAACCACGCAGCTCTATTAACACAAAGTGCGCTTATGGGCAGCATTTCTTGAAAAAGCGTAACGCTCGAATGTGGCGAAAAACCGTTACACGCGGGCCAAGGAACTTCAAGGACGCATAGCCCGCAGCAGGTAACGCTTAAGCATCTAGAGAATACAGAAGGTATAATTAGTCATAATAATTCATACATAATCATAACTAGAAACAAACGATCGAAGCCAGAGATATTCATAAAGAAACCTAGCGGGAATTGATGCCTGGACCATGCGATCCTCAGTCCGACATCTTTGCTCGGAGCCACAAGCAGGAGTTCAACGAAACTGCAAGCAATTGGCATGACCTGCCACCGGTGGTCGCTTCCGGTAGCACGCGATTGTCTGCGGCGAGTGATGTTTAGTCCCGCATACATGGTTCAGCATATTTAGGCCGCAGGTGGCCATCGAAGGCGAGTGACATTTAGTCCATCATACATACTTCGCACTCCACCGCCATCGCCGAGTCATACTTAGTCCAGCATATACTTAATCTGCAGATTACAGTCGCTGGCGAGCTAACTTAGTCCAGCATGCTTAATCCGCAGGTGCCAGCTTTTTAAATGTCATCGCATTTAAAAAGCTGACACCTCTTCTATTATGACAGCAAATGATATGCGCGACACCGTTTGTGTACCACGTATTCGCAACTCCCGGGGAGGCGACGCCATCCAGCGGGAAAGGCGTGAAGTTGCGAAGCGGGGAGCTACCACTTTTGCTTTGGGTTGAAAACAGTTGAAAAAGTTTGGGTTGAAAACAGGCGCGACCTGGCGGTCGAAATGTGAAACAGAAGAACGGGTAAAGGTTGAACAAGGTTGAAATTGTGGAAAGTCGCTCACATTTTAGATTAATATTAAAGAAGCTTTATATATTTATATTTTCAGTATATTATGCAGATTTCGAGGGAAAAATAACTAAATTACTACGAATACTTGAAAGAACAAAACATCGAGGACCAGGACGCACACAGGACTTCTTTTAAAATAAGTCTATGTCTCCGTCCTCGTCCTCGATGTTTTATTCTTTCAAGTATTCGTACTAATTTCGAGGACGAGGATGGAAACATTACTTCTTTTGAAAGAAGCCCTCTTTGTGTCCTCGTCCTCGATGTTTTATTCTTTCAAGCATTCGTATCGAATCAACAATGCGCTCGTTTTCAATTATTACAAAATAAACGACATTTCAGATTACTTCAAAATGAGTTTGAAGCCATGCTGCGTCGACATGGGACAGTTTTCTAACCCCCAAAACGAAAGATAGACTACGGACGCAGCATTCTGTAGCTACCCCCGAAGGCGGTCACCCAAAAACGCGCAGCGGACCTCCACAATTCGTGCAACTCGAAAGAAGAAGCGGGACCGTGGGCGAGACGGCCCTGGGGACCAATCCATTCCGACGTCGGCCACGCAATATTTAGTCTGAACGAATATTTTATTTTTTTCTCTTATTCTATGTAATAGTATGTATCTCGGTACACCCTAAAGAGAGATAACAAAAGTAACGTAAATCTAATTAAATCACAAACACAATAAAGCAAACATAGTCCCAGAAAGCTCGAACCCACAGGCACACGACGCTGTAAACTAAAAGAAAAGGAAAAAAAAATCCTGCGAGCGTAGGGAGGCGCAAAAAGTGAACGCAGCAAAGCGGAGCAGCTTTTATTATTTCGAAGCGGTGCGCGATTTATTGGGGGAAAGAAGGGGAGGAGGTTAGGGCTCGGGCGCCCTCTCGCGGGACTTCCAATCACCCGGTGTTTACCCAAGCACCTTGCCTTTTCTTTCAACGACGGCAGGAAAGCAGGCAAGCAAGCAGGCAAGCGGAGAGTCGAGTTTATGTCATTCCCGTCTTTGCCGACTATTTTGCCTCCTTCTCTTTTTTTGTAGCTTCCGTGGAAACCATTCCAATTCCTTCCGCGCAAGGAAAGACAGCTTCACTTTTTTTTTTTTATTGTGTGTTTAGGATTTTGCGGAAATGCCTGTTTCTACAGCCTCTACTCCGTGGAGATTTTTATTTGCTATTTTATTTGCGATTTTCTTTTTAGACCTTGCCTTACGATTCTAGCTTCCTTTGTCTGAAAATAAATATAAAAAAGAGAATGAAAAAGGTTCGGGCGCCCGTAATCATTACGTAATGCGAGTTTTCCCTCCCCTTTCGCTCTTTTCTCTTTTTTTTTGTTGCGTATGTGCGTATAGGTCTGTTTTACGATCTGCATGTCGGTAACCCTGACTGAGAAAGCCAGCGCACACACGCACGCACGCACGTGCGCAGCGTACTCCGCGTCTCTGCCGCCGCCGCCATCTTCACGCTAACCGGAAGAATTGCAGTTTCTTTTGTGACATCTCCGCAGCCGCTTTTGGGAAGAGATTGAAGCACCCGTTTCATTTTCTTTGTTGCTTCTTCGACTTTTTTTTTCCCTCCTATTCTTTATACACGCATTTCACGGAACAAAAAAGGCAAACCGAAAAACATACCCGCACACCAAAACATAATCTCGAGTTTGCCTTCCCTGCATGTCACTGTAGGTGCTCCCTTTAAAGACAAGATTTCTTTTTGTCGTGTTGCGCGTCGACTGTATACGCAAGACTCGGTGTTTGGTGTTGTTGTTGCTGCCGTTGTTTTATTATTTTTTTATACATATACATATATACTATAGACGCAGAGGTTCGGTGTGTTTGCACGCTGTTTATTCGTCCCCTGTGGAATGTGCTCGGGATTCTGAATACAGCTCGGGGAACTAGGGTTTCCTTTTCCAGGGAGCGAGCGACGTAGATGGCTCCACAGCGGCACGACACGCGGCGCGATCCGTGCAACTCGGCGCGGGATAGCGAAAGGCGGCGCCGACTGCCGACTGAGGCAGAACCCCTGATTGTGCCCCAGCGACACCACCTCGGAATTGAGAAACGGTCTTCGCCGATCTAGACGACGTGAGGATAATGCCACACAAAGGACATCCACGTTTTTTCTTTTATACGCGAGCGCGCACACGCTTTGTCCGCGCCTCTTTATGTTGACGTCTGCTAGTCCGGGACTGTTCTGGACCCCCTTCCCTTTCGTTTTACTGTTCGCTGCGTTCATTGGTTGGGCCAGTTGCGTACAACGCGGTGTAGTTTACTTTTTTTGTTGTTGCGTTTGTTGGTTGCGGTGTTGTAAAGCGGCACCTCGCCCCGTGTTGTAAAAGAAACTTGGTCCGGTGAGTGGGCGACGTCTACTTGAGGAGCGCCCGTCACGTACTGGTGTTGATGCACTTTAACGAAGATGTGCCGCGTCCGCGCAAGTCCTTCGTTGGGTCCGGCGTTGGCGATGATCGCCGCGTTGCCATGATGGAGGAGTCGAACGGAACGCTGATGTCTTCCATGTGTTCGAGTGTCACGCTCTTGTATTGACTAGAACGAGGACCGCAATTCAATGTTTGTGTGTCCCCCTTCTCTTCGTTTGTCATATTTGATGATAAAAATATTTAAAAAGAGGCGTTGGCCGCTGTGTACTTTTGTTCTATTGTGACGCTTTAGTTTTGATGGCTATTCACCATCAAGGTAGTGCAAGGAAGACTTTGGCGCATGAAGGCAAAACTATCGTGTAAGATTGTAGACTATGGTTCAGGTTCAGGGTAATTTTTCTGAAGTATAGCGTCTAGGTAGTAGTCAAAAATATAACTCATAGGAAGGGGGGGGGGACGCATGAAGGGTAAAGAAAAATCTTGGCTAAAAGGAATAGTGCACAGTCGCCAATGGCAGCAAACCAAAATTTGCGCCTGTCGGCTGTAGAAGCCAAAGGACAGAGATCCGGAAAGCTTAGGAACACAGTAGATGCGCACTGTCAAGAATAATTTCAGATGTACTGCAAATTATCTATCGCTACCCTTTTTCATTTTGTTTATCTCTCTGGTCATTATCTGTTACAAATAGTGTGAGCATGTGCTTGAAGTGATAGATATTTCAGGTGCGCAGCGTCAGCGAAAACTCATACAGGGTTGAAACGTCACAGTTACCGAAGAAGCGTTTTGTAGTAGTTTTTGGCTGAATCAGTGCCGAAGATTACAACGTTGTGCTCCGAGTTTAACAAGTGCCCCCTATGTTCTATAGGTCAACCCCAGGCCGCATTGCTGGGCAAGACACGGCGACCACGAACGGCGTTCACGAGTCAGCAGCTCCTGGAACTGGAGAACCAGTTCCGTATGAACAAGTACCTGTCCCGGCCCAAGAGGTTCGAAGTGGCCACCAATCTCATGCTCACCGAGACGCAGGTAAGTCCAGACACCAAAGAACAGCAGAACCTGGACATTAAGCTAATGTTAATCTGCTATTACATCTTATATAAGAAACAGCTTGCAGACATTGGCGGAAATGTGTTTCGTTCTTGTATGACGGCCTTGTCACATTGGTCATAACAAAACTTGTCTGCAAACATGTTCAACCATACATATACATGCTTTGAACATGCTTGAGCGGTGTCCTCAGATAATTCTGACATCATGTCTGCGGCAAACACCGTGCCTTTTGAGCACATGGTGTGACTGCGGCCCTTTAAGCTTGCAAGAAACCGAAGCATCGAAACCTTTCTGTCGTTTTAGGATTTCTGTGACTCGGTCTCCAAGACAAAGCAGGAGTCGTGGTCGGTCTCGCTATCCAGTCCGAAAATTTGTTGTTTCTTGCTTTCTCTGCAGTGGGCTGGCTTCGTCTTCTTACCTGGTTCGAGAGGTTCGCAGGTTACGGCCTCTAGTAGATGCTTGACCGACGTTCGGCATACGCCACAAATCCGTTGTACCTGAAAGCATGGCAAAGTTTTTAGAGCGCAGCTCTTAGGCGCCCGTTTCCGGGTTTCGCGGCATCGCCGTCGGTGTAACCGCGCTATATTTAGCGGGAAAATATACGCCACGTGACCTCAACATCAATTCAGTTTCCCCGCTAGATATAGCGGGGAAAATGACGTCACATGACTTGGTGTCACGTCACCCATGAACAAATTCAGTTTCTCCGCTATATTTAGCGGGAAAATTGACGTCACGTGACCTCAACACCAATTCAGTTTCCCCGCAAAATATAGCGGAAAAAGTGATCTCACATGACCAGGTGCCACGTCACCTTTGAACAAACTCAGTTTCTCCGCTAGATTTAGCGGGAAAATTGACGACACGTGACCTTAACAGCAATTCAATTCCGCGCTAAATTTAGCAAGGAATTGAATTGCTGTTGAGGTCACGTGGCGTAAATTTTTCAGCTAAATTTAGCGGGAAAATTGTGGGAGGAGGGAAGGGTACGGAGGAGGAGGATGGGAGGGTACCCGGGGGAGGAAAGGAGGAGGGGAGAGGAGAGGAGAGGAGGAAAGTAGGGGAGGATGAGGAGGTGCACACCCTCCCGTTTCGTACCGTCGCCTCCTCCTCCTCAAGAGCTGCGCTCTAATTTCGCGTTACGGAGATCTTTAAACGTCTTTTTATTTTTAAATGTTGCAGGCGATGGGCCGACAGAAGCCAATCCTACAAAAAAGACGATAAAAATGCGAGACTCGAGGATTGCTACTGTCACATAATATTATAGAGGACCCCGTGCTTGGGCAGTTGCACTTTCGTCTCGTGGCATAGTTCTCAATTAAAACGGCAACTTACAAGTGCTGCTCAACACGAAAACCGCTATAGTGTTCAAATATGCAACGAGGTCACCTACACCTGTCGAAACTCAGCATTCCGTTGTAAAATTGTAGAAGACCTCATAGATCTGAAAGCATAAGCAATTCACGAGAACAAAAGACTTTTTACTCCAAAAAGGCGAACTGATCTGTTGTAACAGAAAACATCTCCCAGCTGTGTTAGGATGTTTTTAATTAGTATTAATTATTAAGCGATGATGTTACAATAGTGTGTGACTTTCAGCTAACAGCATTTTTTGATATCTGTCTGGAGTTTGCGATTAAAGTGTACAGAAACTTTGGGACCTCTTAACTTCTATGCCCACCCGAACACCCCTTCTTTTTCGTTGAATCTTCTTTACTCCCATTTCCTATCATTTTTTCTTTCCGTATTTTCCTTTTTTTCCTTTTTTCTCGATCCCTCCTCGTTTTGACTACCTCCTTAAAATATTTCTTTGAATCATCTGCTTTGCTCGCACGAACTTGTTTCTATTTATAGACAAGATAATCCTACGTTCCAGGTGAAGATCTGGTTCCAAAACAGGCGGATGAAGTGGAAGCGCAGCAAAAAAGCCCAACAGGAAGCCAAAGCCCGGTCCGCGGACAAGAACGCCGACCAGTGCCAACCGCAACACACGCAGCAGACCCAGTCCCAGTCGTCCCTGCCGTCCTCCCAGCCCCAGACGACGACGTCCAGTCGCCATCCTCCTCACCATAGACCGCCCAGCATGATCGTGTCCAGCTCGGACTATCCGGACTCGCCGACGTCCAGAGACCTGCAACTACGACTGCCGCCGACGGACACCGAGAGCATGTCGTCACGCGGCAACAGCGACGGTGAACCGGACATGGTTCTCAGTTCCGGTGTGGACTCTACCAACATGGCGCTGTCCCTGTGTTCGCCGCAAGGGGCTCATCATCACCGAAACGCTGATCTCATCTACCGACCGTACGTGGTGTGACACGTCGTCCTCCTCGCCGCGGTTGGTAGGTAGAGACATCCGCCAGAAGACGTCATCACCTCGGGCATCAAGTCGTCCTAGGACACCTCACTGAACAGTGACCATTTACAAGTTCCTGCCAATCCTGCTAGTCGCAATTCGTCGAGCACCGATGATCTCAAGATGTGGGTTTGAAGATGAAACGTTTCTTAGGTGTCACGTGAACACCTGACACAAAGAGAATCAATGACAACCAGAGGAGCTCCCGTGATGGACTTGGCATGACGTTCGTCCTTCCTGGTTCTCTAAGCGCATCGTTGGTTTCAACGCCTTCAGCACTTGGACATGGTGCATGTGTGACTTTAGAAACTTCTGGTGGTGTGGTGAGATTCTAGTCAGCAAGAACAGAGGCAACAAGATGAGTGTCGGGCCTGTTCCATCTGGAATCCTGGTGCATCGATGGCATCTTTTGAGTATTCCTCATCAGGGTATGCGACACGTAACGAAGAAGACTTCTTGGGCTCTTCGATTTTCATCATCATGAGTGCTGCGCGCCGCACCGACGAAAACAAAGCCTTTTGCGATTTCTTTTCGTACCTAAAGTCGGGTCCTGCAAATGTTCAGTTGCCATCGGTGGAACGCAAGTGCCCTCAAACGCATTTAGAGCTTCTGGCCATTCACTCAGGCTTGAGTGGAACTCAGTTTTTCGACTACATCAAGCTTAGACTGTGTCGTGAAGTTAGTTATTTATTATATGAGTTCTTATTGAAGCTTAGGAGCAAATCACGTATGCATTCCTGGTTGACGGAAGGTGCACAGGTTAGAAGAAATGCTTCGCAATGCTATAACAAAGCAGCAAATGTGCAATACATCTAGGCCGCGTACCAGATTTGGGGAATAACTTCAGCACAACGTACAATACGCTGAGACAAAACATACAGAAGTGATCGATTCCCATAAAAGATGTCAGACATACCTCAAATTGTGTTATAATGAAAAAAGAATATGGACGGTTCTTAAAGATTTTTATTTTAGACATCTTTTCGAACACATTGAAAAGTTCAAAACGAGCACGATCAGCTGTAAACTTGCGAGTTCCAAGTGACCTTTCATGCAGACGTCTACTGACGCCAAGATGATCTATGTGGACTGTCTACGTGGCGCATGCGCTAAGGCAACCAGTTTCAAATGACTCATTAGCATCGACATCATCGCATACCTCAAACCGTGTACATAGTTGTTCATTAAATGTTCTTCTAGAGGTATTGAAACTCTCATTCGCTTTCTTCTACTCTTCAGAAGGAGTGTGGCAAAGATATTCTCATTTACCTGGACTCCTGGAGGTCTAAACATTCCGCAGCCCGCACAGCTGGGATCGGCGATTACTTAAATGTTGTTATTTTTGTAGATCGTTTAGGTAATTGATTTCTTTCAACTAGGAAACCATTAAATCAGAGTTCCTGAACTTTTTGAGCATTTACTCCAAAGACCAGATACAAGATGTCAACATGGAATCATTGGTGGATTGTGAACTTCAACAACACGCGGCAGAAACAGCGCGAGTAGATGAACCCTGCGCTGTGTGTCTAGACATTCGCCAAATGCTCTGGTATTCTGGTGCCAATTCCTGTCGCGGAATCAGGAACGCTCATGTTGATGTTTGCGAAGAATACTGCTGCCGTATATGCTGTCCTGTTCGCATTCTTACAAGATTGTCAAAAAGTAAAAAAGAAAATGATCACCTCTGTCTCCCGAGATAGAGAGCTTCAGTGGGAGTAATGATCCAAAGCAAAAAAAACTCTTCCAAACATGTAAAAGCTTTGAGAATTTGCATATTACAACATGCGTAGAAATGCGACGCTAGTATCGCCGGTTTCGTCTAGGGAACTTCAAAAATGCCCAACGAGAGCTACTAAACATCACGATGGAATAATGCAAGCACCACTGAGGTTGAAACGAACATTCCTTTTTTGTGTTGGTGTATATTGATGTATGCTTTTGATTAATAATTAAGGGTCGAGTCAGTAACGTAAAATCCACGATTCAGTGGCATAAAAAAAAAGGATGCAGTCCTACGTTTGTTTTCGAATAATTACACTTAATACTCCAAATACTCATGAAATAGAATCATTAACGTTCTTCATTTCCATCAAGGTCGACCGACAAAAACGGTCTTTCATACGGTATCGCTTTCTTATCTTATTTGGCCCTCAACGCCCAACACGCCTCCTGCGGAAAGGTCATATGAAATGGCAATTCAGTATCACAGAAATTGCTTACGCTGCACCGCTGCTGTTTCTTTCTTGAAAGCATCAGTTTACATTTCTATGTTCATTTCTGATCTGCGATTTTTACTTTTTTTGTTTTTACGGACGAATGGGGTTCTGGAATACCCAGTATAGTCCGCATCAGAGAGACTCTGTCTATCAGACCTTTATACAGGGTATTCCCGTAACTTGAGTAACTTGAGCAAGGTTTAAAAATATTTGGCGCTATTTTAGGTGGACGACACAAAACGAATAAGTTTGTTCATTGTTTCTGATCAAGTCGGGCTATTTTTTCTTGTAATTTTGTCCAATTAAGTAATTAATTAGTATTAATGAATTAACCTTTGAAATATTCAATTTAGAGCAAAAGTTCCAATGACAAAGTTGTAGAGCGTTCTCAGAAACATCCAATTCAGTGGTTTTTATCAAGAAACCTTAATACTTTTTTTATGGGCTTCGAAAAAAGCTTGCAATTATGAAAAAAACGTGTGACTTTGCGCATGTGCACCTTGTATTGCAGCGCTCTCAGCCGTGGCTTGAATAAACTAGGCCTGCATGCTGAATAGAGCACTGTTGACTGAGCGCTGCTGACAAATTCGCGTTTTTATGTTTTTTTCATAATTCGGGCACTTTTTTTTAAACCTGGAAAAACGAACCGTGTTAGAGGTTTCTTGATAAAAACCACTGAATTGGATGTTTCTGAGGACGCTCTACAACTTTGTCATTGTAACTTTTGCTCTAAACTGAATATTTTAAAATGTTCATTCACTAATCTTAATTAATTAGTTAATTGGACAAAATAAAGAATAGCCTGATTGCTCGCGTGGCCTTTGATCATGCTGCGCTACCTCGAGGCTGATAAAACAGCGTGTGGGAGAGGGGGGCTGCGAGGGTGTTCGGAGTAAGCGGTGTTGAGTAAGCGCACTTACGCAGCCTCATCTCCACTTTACAGTTTAATCAGCCTCGAGGTAGCGCTACATGTATTGAAGTCCACGCGCTCCAGTCGTTTCCGCTCGCACTGTTCGCGATAGTACCCAGCATGTAATTGTCAGCGTTCATAACCACCGCATTTGCCTCTGCAAGCTTCCCCATCCTAACAGCTGCAGCATGCCCGACACGAACCTCGCACGTGCCCCAAACAGGCCAGACCTACGCTACGGCACCTTGCTTGACTCTCGATGCATGCACATGCCTCACGTTCAGGATGGGCTCAACATCTTCCCCAAGGTAGGCCACCTGATCCCCACCTCACCAGTTCCAGCGCATATTTTAAGATTTACACCTCCACCTCTGCAGTGTCCTTCCTCCTCGCTCACCCCTCTCTCTTTCGCCGTTTCTTCTTAACCGAAACAAGCTATGCTTACTCTTAAAACGCCCTTCCATCTCATCCTCCTCCTCCTCCCCTAATCCCGGATGCCTCTACAAAATGGTAAAACTGCAGCTTTTCCAGGTAGGCTTTCCCTCACGCACTGGTATAGTGCAGGAAGCTCGTTCACAGTCAGTGTCAGTCGTCTGAGACAGGTATCATACTACGAGAAATCTGACACCGCAAGAGGACCGCGAAAATACAGAGTGACTTCCAATAACTCGGCAATCGCACACTCTTCAGTATCAAATGAAACAGCTACCCCGGACCCGGTGGTGCCCAGGATGTTTGAAAGTAATCGGGAAAGTGAATTCACGATAGAAGCGCCAAAGCCGACAAATCCGGGTGGTCGCGTGACGTCGAAATAAAGTTCAGAGGTACCGTACCTTGTGGAGAGCACTGAGAGGATGGGTTCGAAACCCTTTCTGATTCTGATATAAAGCTGTAATTTACCAGCATGAGATTGTGTAATCACTAATGGATGATGCGCGTTGAGTGTCCAGTTTCATCACACGCTGCTTTCTTTTCATGTTGGGGCATTCAACACCTCACAAGCAATTCGGGTTTTGACTTATGGGACAACTTACTTATATTTAGAACGTTCTCAAGGGTAATCAGGTAGTGCGTGTGAGAGTCGTTCTTACACTTAAAGGAATGCGGTTACCGAATAACTGGCGATTTCAATTAAAGGATGCCCGGATAAGAGATGTTTTCTGACAAAGTATTTCCTGATAAAAGGCGCTGCCAGTTAAGGATACCGGGTAGGAAGGATTCTTCATAGAGCATAGACTGGGAGAAATGGATACTAGATAAAAGATTACGGGCAGAATTCGATGAAAAGCCCTGAGGTAACGATATTAGCAGATAAGCCTGTCTCGTAAGACAGTGAATGCCCTTCCATCGCTTATAGTGTATCACCTAGGCGAAATATATACAGACACTGAGCTTTGGTCGCATGCGTGGTCTACAAAATTTCACAAAAAAAAAAGAGTTGTTGCGTAGGCTCCGAACACGATCTACACAGCCCAGTAAACAAAGATAGCAGCTCGCAGAGGGCGAATAAATAGTATCCTGGCATAGAAATCTGCAGAATAAACCATTCTAAAAAAAACAGTAACGTAAAAACTAACTCTATCAGATAGAGAAAAGCCAGGTGATAGTGTTAAGCACGTCATACAAAACAAAGTGCTGAAACAAACTAGGATGTTTAGAGGGATACAGAAATAAAAATGAAAATGCACCCTACACGTTCATAAATAAGTTAAACGTGATCAGCAATATCTGCCCATGAAAATCGCACGCATGTGTTTTGAACGGATGACTAAATTTAGTCGACATCTAAAGATTGAAATAGACGCTAGAATTTAGTTTCAGCAATCTTACATCCCTTTGCCCCCCCCCCCCCACAAAGAGAAAAATAAATCTGACTAAGCGTTGCCCTTCCGAAAAATCCCTTTACTAGGCGGTCATATCGTTGAGACAAGATGTAACGGATATTACATTTATGTTTCTTTTTCCCCTTTTATTTTATAAAACAATATTCAGTTTGACCCAGGTGGCAGCGCGGTATGCGTAAGCACGTAATTTATTATAAAAACCTATAAAATCCATATTGAACAAAAAATAACCCCTGCAAGTCAGCCAAAACAAAAAAGGGCAGAACGTGCGGCCGGTCATATTTGCCGTCTGCTAGCAGCGACAAACGTAGCCGCCGTCGTGGTCGCTGCGAAATAAAGAAAAGGAAAGAGAGAGAGAGACAAAGTAAGAAAGAGGTCACTTCCACGACGTCCCCTAAAGCGGAGCTGATGTGGAATTATGCGGCCGTTTAGTGCTCGCGCAGCGCGCGCTCCAATGCGCTTCAAGCGGCGAATGCAGCGCCGCGCGGCGAGAGCGCTGCGGGGACACGGGCCATTAGCCTGATTGCACCCGGCACAAATTGCCGCTAAGCATTAAATTACCCGTACACTCGATGCTGCCGCTGCTGCCGGCCATTCGCTCGGCGCTGATCGCTCCACTCGCTTCTCTTTTATGACCACGCGGATCTGCAGAAAGAGAGACAGTTAGAGAGAAGAGAAGAGAGAGAGAGAGAGCCGGGGAAGAAACGTATGGCCATACTATAAAATACGTAATCTGGATGCACTGCAGCGAAGGCGAGTGAACTTGGTGGCGTTGATATATGTAGCTTCTTCTCCGCGTAAAGCGTACCAAGAGGAAAAAGCTGAAAAAGCGCTGCCCTTTGAAAAAAATAGTTCTGTTCTCCGTTCGTTCAGTCGTTTAACGATGCCGTTAATAAATAACGTCAGTGACGTCTTGATGTCCGTCGGGAAGGGGCTGAGCAGGCGAACGATTCATCAGTATACAATCGACAACACCAGATCACTCCATCCCCATGTCTCAGTTTACTGGCAATTTTAGTCAAATTGTCGGATTGACCCACAAAATCGGGATTCCGTTCCTTTACTGTCTTTTTTTTCTTTCAAGGTTTCTTCTAAAAGTCTATTTATGCAAAAACAATTATGTAAAAATAAAACTTTTTGTTGCGGGTTGTTTCATGTATTTCAAATACGTCAGAGTTAAGGCTGGCTTACATTTGCCCCATTTCCTTACTTTAAGTTTTTTTATTTATTGATTTATCAATACTGCCAGCCCAATATAGGGCCAAATATAGGGCCAAGGCAGGAGTGGGGTGGGGTGATAGAGTGTCATACATGCAAATTATTACGTTGCGAAATATTACGTTGAAGTCACCGGGACCTCTGTGCTTCGATATTAAGCGAGGCTGCCAGTTCAAGGAGAAAGCATGACACGCGACATTCGAGACACGAATCTTTCGGCAACTTACACGCAACGTAACGTAACGTAAGAAAATGGGGCAGTCTGAGCCACCCTTAGAGGCTACTGAGTCAATCGATGCTGTGAGATTGATAGCTAATGCCACGTTGTACCTTAATTCGATTCCTTTGACACGGATCTAATGATGCTGCGAATAAAAACGAGCACCCCAAGTACGTGCTCAAAAGTTACTTTAGTACTTTCCGCACTTTCAATGGAACTGATGTTGTTCCGTCTCAAACGGCCTTTCAAAGTTGTGGACGTACTGCGCCAAGAATAAAATGGCCAACCGCAGTTGGACAATATGGCTTAAAACACCTGATCTGGACTTGTGCTGAGCCTACCGTTCCCCATATCTCTATTATCTCTTAAATTGTCCGAGTTGAAAAAATTAAATCTGAGCTCGGCGTTCCAAGCAGTGCTGGGCAGTATCGCGATACAAATGTATCGGATAGTATCTTAGAGATACTTTCGAGTGTCTGTATCTCTGTATCAAGATACATTTGAAATATGTATTTGTATCTCAGCAGTGAAATACACTTACAATATATCGCTTGTATCGCGATACTTTGCCAGACTTAGGTATCTCGTTACATTTGTTGCCCTTTTAAGATAAATTTAAGGTATAAGAACATCTGTTTAGTGCAAGTTGCTTCGGAATTTATAACATGAACCCGCCCAATGACATAATCCAACTCAGTCAAAAACAAAACAAAAATACCTGTGGTTTAAAGAAGGCTACTGGCAAGAATAACAAAATCAGCTCCTCTCGCAAAGCCCTTTATTCTTTGCAATTTAGCAGAGCAAACGCTGTGAAGGAGTTGAGTGGAGAAAAAGTAGGGCCCTGTTGTCCGCTTTCCCCACACTTTTGTTGAGAAGACGACAATTTGAAATGCGGCCTCACAGCAAAAAAGTGCCAATTTCGGGCAGACGCCTTTTTGTCAAGAATGATACGCAGTCATTACCGTTCTGTAACTATATGGTTCAACGGGGATGACATGTTTTTAGTGGCATTAACGATAAATAAAGAGTTCGAGGAAAGGGGTAGTGCATAGATTGGCACAAAAAGAGGAGAACAAGCATAAATTACCATTTGCATTCGCCGCAAACTACACCCTCCCCACGTAGCACCGTTCGGGAACAAATGTATTTTTATAAGTATCTGTATCTGTATTCCGGAATACTTTCTCGCTGTTTCTGCAGAAGTATCTCAGGGATATCCCTTTATATAAAAGACAAATTTATCTCAGTATACGTATTCGAGCCTTAAAACACATGCATCCCAGTATTTGTATTCCCGAATACTTTTGGAGTATCTCTGCCCAGCCCTGGTTCCAAGTGAAGTTCGAACCAAAACTTCTGTAAAAACTGGCAGGTAAGCCCAAAATAGCATTAAGGGCTGTTTCGTCTCAAATTGTCCGCGAGTGTACGTATTGTTGTTTGGGGCGTGTCCCACCATCTCGAAGAAGTGCGTCACCTCGGCAAGCCGGAAGAACTCAACACTCAAATCTAAAAGCCCAGGTGAGATTTTTTCTTTTTTTATTAGTACGAGGGGTTGGGGGAGGGAATATTTAAAAGAGTTCCCAAATACTTCAGTGCCTTATTCATCGAGTTGAAATCTTACGTGGTGCTGACCATCTACAGGTGCAGAATGTACGAGGATTGGTTTTCTCTTGTCCTTCATTTTGACGAGATGTGACAAAATTTGTGAAAAACAGAATATGTTAACGATTATTTATTCGTGATGAAAGCCACTTTGCGAGCAGATGAAGCGAGGCATTTGTCAAGGCTTGCTGTGTATTAACATTTTTACGTACGAATTAGGCGTGTGCACTTTGTATCGGGTGCGGACTACCTAAGAAAACTTATTTCCAATAAAAATTTGCTCCTGCGGTTTGTACTGGTCGGAATTGAGGGGAGGAGAGTCAAGCTCGAAGGGCGTCAGAACGTCGAGCTTTGACTGGAATGAATAGAGGGTAGACGCAAAGTTAGGCTGCCTTTGTCTCTACCATGGCATCTCTCTATACTCACAAAGCCTGGCAGATTCGACGACGGCGCCATAAAGTGCCCGGTCGCAGACTTGAAGCGCAAGGATCTGGTAGCACAGAGCATCGGGAGACATTCCTCGGGAACCGGACGTCAGGCGCAAAGCTCTTGCAGCGGCGAGGACCCGAAACACACCTGTTCCCTCGGGAGAAGTGCGTTTCAGCGTCCCGCCGCAGCGCGGTGCCAGTCACGTGGCTCTCCTCTCATCCGGTGTCTGCCGCTCCACCTTTTCCATTTCGGTGGCCGCTTCTCGTGGCGATCCGCCAGGCTTACTCAGCAGATAGGAGGCTATGTCTCTGCCCAACGCGTTCCAGTGTGAGTAGAAACAAAGAGGCAGCTAGCTTCGCATCTACCCACTAATCAGTCGGGTGCTCGACGCTATGGCGTCCCTACGCACGCATCTCATCTCCTGTAGCCCGTTTAGAACAACGAATAATCGCGAAGTATTCTTTCAGGTATTGCCACTGGCACCTATTACGAACAGCCTACCTCATCTAAAAGAGAACAAACGCGCCGCAATTGACAGGATGCAAGATGACGCGGGTGTTCTGGACTTGGAGCAGACGGTATTTAGGATCCTCAAAACGAACTTAGTTTGAATCGGCTCAGAACGAGGCGCCCCCCGTGGCGCGAGAGACGCCAGAGAGGCCTAGACTGCAGAGAGTACCCACCTCGAATCAATGGGGAGCGTTTGCAATCTAATGGCGGACGCATTCCTGCGCAGATCGGTCGCCGTGCGCATGCCGCAGCGTTTCGCGGGTGAAGAGGAAGCGGGTGGGAGGGCATGGGTGCTTGCAGACGATCAACGCGTTCGTCCTCTCCTCACACCTCGCTTTGCTAAACGCGGCGCATAAAACACGTGACCCCTAGCGGGCGTTAGAAACACTTTGTAATCTAGGCGCACTAGACACGGCTAATGAAGCAGATGCATTCTCACCCTTTTTGCCGGAGGGGAGAGGAGCCTCGAGGCCAAGTCAGAGCTAACGTGAGGCTAACGCGGTGGTTTGGGGCGTCCGTCGGGACCGATGCCCGAGTCTCTCTCTCCTCCTCTCTGATTGTCTGCACTCTTCGCGGGAGTTCAGTCGGCCACCCGAACTCGTGACCAACATTTAAGAGAGGACTGGCGGGTCCGGAGCTGGTGTGAGCAGTTGTCCGACGCTTGGTTATCTCGGTCCGAGAACTCTTTGCGCTCTAACACAAAGTCCGAAAAAAAGCCTCTGGTTTAATAACGCTGCCACTACCCTTTTCGAAAATTCAGTGTCCGTCTGAGTGGTCAAGAAATAGTTTCTCTTTCGACAACCTAATGAGCGGTCGATGAAGCTGTATTTCATCAGGCACCATTGCTCTCGCACGT
>JAZHYW010044921.1:0-22026 GCA_037355805.1 Ixodes ricinus | reverse complement strand
AAGCGCCAACTTCCAACCGACTTAATAAAAGACCAAGCATGGTCAAACTGTCGATCACCATCACCTATAAAACCCCCAAGCAACAAGATAAAGGTTCCTATCACTTTGGCGATGTTTGGTGTTATATTCAATCAGTTGGAAATTGGCGCTTGTCCGTGTCGTACGTGTATTTTTTCGTCCCGTTTCAGTTCGCGCCTTTTAAACTTTTCACCGATATGCACCAATTAGCCCCAACCAAAGCTTTATTGTAAAGTTGCGCTTTGTTTTTTGTGCGTGATTGGTTTAAAGGTTGTCCAATCCAAACCGCAAAACGACGTGGAAAACGCCCGGAATCCAAAACCCGTTTTCTTGTTTTTTCTTGTTTTTTTTAATAACCTCCAGAGATTGTTGAGGCTTGAAAGTGTGCGGTTGTATCTGGACGACGCAGCCAGCCCACCGGCGACGAGCGGTGGGAGTGGAGGGTGTTGTTTGTTGTTCTGTCGGCAGCGGGAAGCGAAAGACGTGCAGTAGTCGCCACGGGCGGGAGTGGGAGAGAAAGCCCTTTTGTGAGATTTTTCGGCGACATCGTGGGGGAGAATTTAACAAAAGCGTATTGCTTAAGCTTCCCTTTGTCGCGAGGAGAGCCTTCTTCCCAGCCCCCTTCCAGTCATTTGCGCGCCCCAAAAGTTGAAATATTTCCAACTTTCGATCTGGCCGCCGCGACGCGGATGCAGTGCCGGCCTCAGGGGTGGGCGACCTGGGCGGTCGCCGAGGGCACCATCAATAGGGGCGCCACCGCGCCCCCTTATTGCATTGTCTTTTAATGCGTTGTCATGTACTGCTTTCGTGCATGCAGCCGCTTTGGTTTGCATTGAACTGGACTGGTTTCGTGAGGCCGCTGTGGGGTTCCCGCCGTGCTGTTTAGCTCCGTTTGTTCGCTCGTTTCGTCCACTTTCCCTCTTACGTAAGAGGGAAAGAATCAATTCTCCGGCTTCCAATGACGCGCCGCTGTTGACACGCACTCCTACTACGATGACACCGGGGAGTAGGCACGCGGTTTCGCTTCCCCATTATGCACAACGTACGCGACAACGAAAATTCAAGGCGCAGCAGTGACAGCGTTTGCGCAAAACCGCCGACAGCCGGGAGGAAAGATTGGTCCTTCAAAGGCAACAGTATGGCGGAGTGTTGGCGGCTATTGAGGTTACCTGTTGCGAGTTTGGAATTCTCATCCTTTGCTGGTTCGGAACCCCTACGTCACATCCTAACGCATTTCGTCGAGAACCAGCGTAGTGACAGCAGCGATTTCATTATTTATTTTTTAGGTCTTTGGTTTATTTTATTACAGCGCCCAACACGACGCGATATGCTCGATCGCCATTCGTTTTCGAAATGCGGTTCTCGGCTGACAAAATACTCGTGTTGGGCCACTACTCGCATGTTTACTAACGGGTTTACTACGGTTAATTGAACGCCATTTAATCGGAACACGTTTTAGAGAACGGGCACGTTTTATCGAAGCTCGGTTTAGAGAAAGCGGAGCCTCAGTTTAGAGAAACGCCGTTTATCGAAAAGGGGATGCTGTTTCAAAACGGCTTTCCTACTTTGCAGGTGTATGACTAAGGCATGTGTAAACCGCCCCGCGAACCTCCCCCCCCCCCTTCCTGCGCTTTTACGCCGCTTCATGGCGGCAGGCTGCGGCGGTTCATTAAAAAAATATTAACTCACCTGTCCTATCTGTACACGTCGTTTCCCGGTAACCAATTTCTCTAATAGGAGGCTCATCGTCATTTTCTCTAAACTGGGTTTCGCTATAAAGGGATTCGATAAACTGGGGTCGGTAAAACGGCGTTCGCTAAAACGAGCTTCTCTAAACAGCATGCCTCCGATTACTAACAACGTGATGACGGACCTAGTAGATTTGGGTGTATAACAAGGGGGAGGGGGGGGCGTCATGGCCGGAGTTGGCCCAGGACACTTGATGGTGTAAGGACGGCCCGGCACGGACGTCTCTAGTGACGTCAGCTATGACGTCAGTTCCGGGCCCCACACTTGCCCGCACGCCCGAATTCTGGTTTGAATTGGATCGCGCTTTAGCCAGTGATAGCAAACCAACGCCTCCTAGATAACAAAACCGTAGTGCTGAATGAGCCGGTGTCATTAGAGAAGGCCAACGCTAGACACAGATTGGAAACGAGTGCAGTGTCAGCACTCTGCTTCGGAGTCAAGCTTGAGCCGAACGTTGACGCAATCGTTGTGTCCAACCTGTGCGCAGCGTTGGCCTTCTCTGATGAAGCCATCTCATTCAGCACTACAGCTTTGTTATCTAGGTGGTGTTGAGCAAACGCGCAAACATGACAAGCGACGTTACGTTGTACCTTTGGTGCTGCTTAATTTACTCTTTTGGAATTAGCGCTGGCTGCGGTGGAACCTAATGTAAAACGCAGTATAGAATGGTTTAGACCTGCTCATTAGCATTTCGACGTCATCCCACTGAGGTCGATCGCAGACAGAAATTGAACACGAGTGCTGCGCGAGCGCCTCGATTGGTCCTCGTGTCCAGTCTAAAGTTTACTCAAAGGGACGAAGGAGGCTCGGTGTCGGGCTCGGGCCTCATTGTTACGTTTGAGTCATTCGAGTGTGATGACGTCACGTAGAGGTGACGTCACGTAGATGACACGTAGAGCAGAAACTACGTGCTCAGCAGCAAAGCCTCCACAACGGCTGCTGAGTTGTTGACGTCAGTACAAGCCACGTATAGGACGGTGCTACCTGCTGCAAACAAACTAGGCTGCCCGGTCGCTAGACGCGTCATTCACGTGCTAATGTTTACCGTTAAGCAGTACCTATATACCACCTCAACTTTCTGACGCCACGCCCATGCGATGGACCTGCTTTTGCATTGCGCATGCGCACCTGCCGGGAATCCGGCTTTTGAGGACTCGCAGTGCGGGTAAGCGCGGGCTTGTTTGTAAACAGTGTGTTATGCCGTTGTTACACCGGCACCATTGACAGAAGTTACGCTTAACCACAGTTTCCACACTATAATTGCGGACCACATTCTGCGGCTATGCAGTCATCAACGCTATGGGCGCACGTGCGCTGAAGAATCTTGGGCGCCCATCAAAGCTGCGCACTATACTCCGTTTCACCTTATGTTGTACCGCAGCGAAGGCTAGAAGCGCGAGCTCATAGCATTTGCAGCTGCCCTTAATGCGCGAGAGCTTGTGCCGCCGAGATGTGCCCTGAGCAAGGAGCTCGTGCTTGTAGCCTTTCCTGCGGTACATCATAAGGTGAAACAGAGTATACACGAGCTCGCACCAGCAGAGGAAATTGAAGTATCCTCTTTCTGAGTTGTGAAACAATTCCACCAGGCGGCGATTCCCAAACTTTTCGCCGCGAATGCACCGTCTCGCTGTTATAAACGAGCGCGTTTGTCCACGAAAGCTGTGAGCATAGCGCATGGCAGGAGCCTATTTTTGAAGGAGCTATGTATCTGTTCATGTTCCGTTTAGTGCGATTTATCGCAAAGAGCGCCCCCGCCTTGGCTGTACGTAAGAATCACATGACTGTATCCGCGACTCCGGCGGGGAAAACGTGACGGGAGAAACGAAGAGTTTGCGCTTGTTTATATACATGGCTGGCACTGACGTCACATCAGCTGCAATGGCTTCGCTGCTGAGCCCGCACTTTCTGATGAATTTTGCTTCACCCAATTATGTTTTTTCTTGGCATGAACAAGTAGAAATTACCCGAAATGAACACTAGCACCCAGCATGAGGCGATGACGTCATGTGCGAACCGTGTATAATAAGTGTGAATCTTGACCCCCCCCCCTTTCTGATGTAAGGTCACGGACCCCCCATCAACTCCTGTGTGGGTGAAACCAAAATTAGAAGTCCCGAATTTTGCAATAAATCACGAGCGGGAACCCTCCAAAAGTACTAAGGGAAGCTTAAGTCCCTTTTGTTGCGTTCTCTCCTAGAAATCACTAAGAAATCCCGCAAAGAGGGCTTCTTCTTCACCCCGCCAGTTGCGACTATTGTGTGTTTTTTTGTGTTTTTTTTTGCTTTCTTACTTTTTATTTTTGAGAGCCCTAGAAACCGTCTTAGTTCAGGACTAAACAGATAGTGAACCGAAATCTGGATTTTGCAAAATAAGGCTGAAGCGTCTAGCGGAACTCTACGAACTCCAAAACATTGATATCCCAAACGGATGGCCGTGCGTTTGGAAAAGAAGGGAGCGATCAAGCGAGGACTATGATGTCATGATCCTCACGGCGAGAGGGGTGGGGGTAGGGGGGGCGGAGCTTCTCTCCTCCTCGCTTCTGTTCACCAGCTCTACGGGACGAAGTGAGGAGGAGAGGGGATAATAATTTATTTATTTGTTTCAGGGACCCTCAAGGCCCAAGGGCATTGTGACGTGACTTGTCTCGTCGGCCTCGTCGGCCGTGTTCAATCCCGCACTTCTTTTCCAAAAATACGGCGATCCGTTAGGGATATTGCTGTATGAGTGATGTTTTGGGGTTCGGCAGCATCCCGCCTATCAGTTCAGCCTTGTCTTGTGAGCTTAAAATTTTGAAGGTTTATTAAGAACGTTTCCATGGTTTTAGAGCAGACTTGTACGTAGTTCAACTACTCTACTCAAGTTACTGTAGTTTAACTACTTTTCTGAGTAGTTTAGTAACTTTCAATTACATTTTTATTTCGGTAATTAGTAGTTTACTTTAATTACTTTTTCTGAGTAACTTCTACTCAAATTACAAATTACTTTCGAATTTTAGTGGTTGTTTTGCCTACCAACAAACATTCCTGCACAAAAGAGATAAGATGTTGGAAGATCAGCTGATATTTGCAAAGAGGGAGAAGCATGTGGCGTAGGAAGGGGGGCGGGGAGAAAATAATTTGGAGAGTCCGAAACGCCCCAAAAATTTTCACGAGACCCCCCCCCCCTCCCCCCCCCCCCCCCCCCCCATTGCAACAACACTGCTGCGAGGCGCGGGGAGCGAACAGACACGACGCAAGAGAGGCCGAGTAACTACGGGATTAGCGCCGAAGACTGGCGTTTCTTTGTGTCCCAAATCTCAAGGAGACTTGACCCATTTGAAGAAAGGGCTGGGTTCCGCTTTTCCCCAGCGTAGAAACTCTCGCCCACTACAGGAGGTGCACGCACTGCATCCTCACTCAAAGGAGGCAACAAAATGCAGCACTTGCTCTGAAGCTCATCTGGTGCTCCCGTAGTTTGTGCTGTACTCGAAGAATCGCGTGCTAAAGGTCAACGCCAAGGGGACTTTTTTGCATTGCCTTTCCTCCCAAAACTCAGAATATGCAGATCTTCGAAGATTCGAAGATCGTTCGAGAAACCTTAATAATTCCCCCAACGTTTTTATATAAAAAATAATAAACAAGCTGTGTTGGGAAGTACTCTAAGTACATGGTATTTAAAGTACCACTGTTTAGAAAACTTGTACTTTACTTGAAGTACATTCTCTGAGCATGTACTTGTACCTTCCGAGGAAAGTAAAACTTCAGACTTCAATGTACATTCCCCGAATTTGAAAACAAAAAATATGGCGTATCGTCGTGTGAAAACGCGCTCTTTCGAGACGTCATCTGGTCATTTCTCTGAATGATGTAATGACGGCTATAAGACCGACACAAATAAGTGCCTTATAAGTTGATTGTGTCAAATAGCTCGTCAGCGAGAGTAAAACAACTACTCTGTGGCGACTTGACTTTATACAATATTTGCTGCCATTTCCGTAAAAACTGATGCACCTCCGATTACCCTGGAGCAATGCATACCAGTTAAAAAACACTGTATGGAGAATGAAAGGTCATCATAAAAGATTGTGTTGTATTTTGTATTTATATTGTATTTATAGTACGTTACTTCAAGTACATTGCACCCGGTGTACTTACTGCTTTACTTGAAGTACATAACGTCATATTTACTTTGTACTTTACTTCAAGTACTTTTAAGATGTACTTTACGCAACACTGTAAACAAGCATGCACTGTCTAAAAACTCAAGCTCAGGCAGTGCTAAACCTCAAAATAGAAATGACACATTTGCAGTACATCACTGACCAAACAAACAAGGAAGTACAAAACAATTAGGCACGCAGAAGCAGAGCCAGCTATTAAAGCATTTCTGTGAAAAAACAAGCCGATTTATATTTGGCTAGCACAATTTCGCTAACCGATCAAAACCCATGTACTTTCTTTTTACCATGAAAGAATATATATAGAAAGTAACTTCAAAAGTAATTCGCTACTTTTTACGGTAATTAGTAATTTTTTCAATTACTTTCCATTTGAGTAATTTCTACTCTACTCAAATTACTTTTGAGGCCAATACTCAGTAACTTAACTTAATTACTTTTTTTGAGTAACTTGTACATGTCTGGTTTAGAGGTGCACTAAAGACGTTTCTGAGATCTTCTGTTTTTGGTGATAATTTATCTTACGGACTCCAAGCATCCTAGGAATCTAAAAATAATGCTTGTGCGAGACGTCTATTTCCCCACTAAAAATTTGATAGAAGTTTGTGCCGCGACTTTTTCTGAGCGTGAGCGGAAAAATCTGAAGCGCAGAGTCCAGCGGAGGAGCCGGCGGCTTCCGATTGGCTGACGCGCGCCCGTCGTCACGCCGCCGGCGCCTCCGGTGGATTCTGCGCCCCAGACTTTTCCGCTCCGAAATGGGCGTGGCACGAACATCTATCACATTGTAGTTGGGAAATAGACACGCACGAGCATAATTTTTCGAATTCTGGGATGCTAATGTCCCGTAGAATGAGATATCAGCAAGAACAGACGATTTCAAAAATGTATTTAGTGCACCTTTAAGATTGTGAATGATTCTTTTATCAGGCGCTCGTAATCATCCCTTTCCCGTAACTCCACGGAGGTTGACACGTTTTATTGTTTATGTCGTTTTTTGCCTGAAGTCTCGGGGTTTATGTCATGTTTGATTTGCTATTTTCCTCCAACTCAGCTATACGTCAATGTTCAACATGACGGCCGCCACGAAAGAGACAAGAGCAAAAAAAAAAAAAACAGCAAACGTCTATACAAATTCAGCGTATTACGCTTCTGCAGTGACAAAGCGATGAGGGCCTCCGCACCGCGGCGAGAACGCGAGCATTGGCAACGGGGGCCAACAAAGAACAACAGCGGAACGACGGACAAGCACAGTAATATTGAGAGTACGAACAACGAAATATTACAAGCCCGTGGAATGCGGAAGAACAGCGGAGAGTTGTTCCCATATATACCACCTAGAAGACAAGGCCGGCCATTTTTCCCCTCATACGTCATCACTAGTTCGCCACCTGGCGCCGCCTAGCTTGCGTCAGCAAGGGGCGGGTTGGGGATCCACCAAAGATGACGTCATGAGCGAGCCTTGTCTTTTAGGTCGTAATGGTTGGGTCCCAGTAGCCCCAACGGTCTTCCGCGCTGTCGGCTTCCTGTTCTCCAGGCCACAAGCTTTCTGCCGTGCTTCGCCTCCGGACACAATACTTTTCTTTCTTTATTTTATTTTTTGCACAAAATTTATGCGCGCTTGCGGGCTTTCAACGGCGTGAAAAAGAAAGTGATCCATATTCTGCCTCGCACGTTTTCCTCTAAAGCTCTGCGATCCATTTCTTGTTTTTGTCCTGCGGGAGTTTCCGTCGAAGTTGACTACGGGCTTAGTCACTTCGGCTTGTTTTATTCCTGTTGGAATTCGGTGACCGTTTTCTTTCTGCCAGCATTAGTCGCGTTCAAAACTTGTCAGTATTAAAAATGCGTATTTATTTTAGTTGCGTATTAATTCGCAATTTATTTATTTATCGTACGGCTTCGTGTACAGAATCGTGTGGAAATGGTTGAACAAAGATGAAACGATAATTCTTCGATGCATTTAAAGTTGAGACCATCGAAGATTGTAATATAACAAAATGTCTAATAAATCGCAATATTCTGTTTCACCTTGATTTGTCTAACATTAATACTTTCGTTTTATTTTTGGTTTCGTTGGCGTTCGTCTTTGATGTCACAAGAGATGGAACCTCGGAATACAGGACTTCATTAGAGGCAGCGCTTTAGCCTCGTTGTCCTTCTAGATGTGTTATCTTAAAATGAACGTAATCGCTTCGATTGCACCTATCCGACTAAATTCTGAACGCTCGAAGTTTCTTTTTGGTATCTAAAACTGCCTTGCATACGCGCCCTTTAATTTCGTTGCAACTGGCTATTCGAAACTTTCACGACTTATAAGGGGCGCACTGGCGCCTATCAAAATGGCTGTCATCTGGATGATCGTCGTAGAACAGCAGCACGAGGCTGGGCCTGCAACGCGTAATTAATTCTAGTTTTCCTATGTGCGAGGTAGCATTATAACCTTACTCTACATGTTCACGCCAGGAAGTTGTAGCCAAGCAGCTTTATTGTGAAGCCGATCGTCCAGGAGCTAAGAAACACGATTCTCACCCCGCGGTATACCACCATCGCTGAAAGTTTCCAATTAGACCTACGGTCGGCGGACTCCAATCCGCCATGAGGCACTCCCATTGATGCATTCGCTCGGTCCTCTTGGGCTTCCCGGCAATCTTCTACACGTTACCCGAAAAAAAGTAATCGATTACAATAACAATGACTCTCAGTTAAAAAGTATTAAATTAGATTACTCGATTACTTCAACAGAAGGGTAATTGGCCGTTTTCAACTTTATAAAATAACAGATTTTTGTGCCGGTTTGAAAACGAGCCTTTATATCTCTTCTCTTTTATTTCCCAATTTCGATATGTCATTTTCCTGTCAGAAACTTGGTTCCACGATTCCTTGGTTCGAAACTTGTAGAAACGAAGGGCGACATTAAGCGAGGGTAGACAAACATAGTAACGGTTGCATGTAATTTTAGTACTTACAAAAGTAATCAAATTACCCTCAGAGTCACCACCTAATAAATGTATTGAAATATTTACAAAATTACTCGGAAAAGTAACAGATTACAAGTAATTGAATTTCTTGTAATGCGGCACTTATATGTCTGCAGACACGTCAGTGCCTAGTTAGATACCAGGAACCATGATTCCCGGTATCTAAAAATTGATACTAGAGCCACTAAATGAGCTACGCTTATAGTGACGGCCTTCCATTTTCTGACTATCTCGTGGGCGCCGCCATCTTGGTGCTTTGTGTAGGCGGGCGCTGTTCTAAAATTTGAAAATGCAGCTTCCTGGTCTTTAAGATATATA
The DNA here is from genome assembly GCA_037355805.1 of Ixodes ricinus. Taxonomy (NCBI): domain Eukaryota; kingdom Metazoa; phylum Arthropoda; class Arachnida; order Ixodida; family Ixodidae; genus Ixodes; species Ixodes ricinus. The sequence goes on along the minus strand of JAZHYW010044921.1, from coordinate 12,810 downwards.
GTTTCAGAAAACCCATCCGATATTCATTGTCTTAGCGTTTCTGGGAGGCGGAAAACCGTTTCAGATAACGCTTCAGATATATCTAGCAACCATGATTTTTAGCGCCATCTATGGTGCCTGGAACGCGTAAAAACAAAAGTGGTCCCCCGATTTCCGCTTGATGACGTCATGAAAGTGTCATGGGCTGTGCTCCAAATCTTACCCAAAAAGATCCGAGTTACTTCGGCAGGACGTGTCACATGAGAGCACAGATTAAAAAAACGATGGACTCGTGTAGGGTTTAGAACGCCAACGTACAAAACCCTTACCCTGGAGTAAGTGAAATGGAGTAAACTTTAGAACACGACCATGGTGTCGCCGGTCGCGATCTTGGCGGTGTGACAGCAGCGGTGGTGGATGTGGCAGACCCCTGCTTTGACGCAGATTGCTCTCCAGCTTCACAGTCCACGGGAGCTTTGGCAGTCGGGAGTTGGGACGCCGCGATGACAACGACACTCGCATTTTCTCGTGGTTGCAGGACTTCCACACCTCGCTTAGAAGCTAAACTCTACTGAAGCGTAGCTCGTTGAGTGGGTCAAGATACAGTCAAGCTGTCTTTGGTGCAAAACACTTTCCGAGCAAGAATTACTGGGTTTTAGGAGCAGTGTGGTAATGGGAACGTGCAACAAAAAGCATAGCTGTGGGTGGCAACCTTCCATGATTGGCTAAATGTTCACTCCGGCGTCTTTAGTAAGATTAATTGTGTTCATCGGAGGAAATAAAATATATGTTGGAGTGACTATTTTGACTGTGTTGATTAAGAACATGACGGCCTCAAGCTTTGATCGTGCTTTTTCGACACACCGTTGAACTTGTCATTAGCAACCGATAATCTTGGTCGTGACGCTGCGGGTATAGACCGACACGCGGAGCGGCTCTGTTTACCAACACGGCCGGGAGGGCCGCGCATGCGCGGAAGCTATGTGGGCAAAAGCGGTCCGGCTCTCCGTGTTTTCGCCATTGCGTCGTGTGGCGTGCGCTCGTTGTTGAAGTGGTAAGGACGCTTCTAGCTTTATTTGTGCGTCGTATTTCCTGAAAACGTATGTCGTACGCTATGCCCGACTATTTGAGCTCGCTACCCAAGCCTGAACGGCAGCGGTATCAAAACAAAGTGTACGTGGATGGCGTTGCCTTCGATGATCCGTACGCCGCAAACAAAGCCTGCTGGACTTCCGACGTAAAGTTGCTGCCACCGGAGTCAACGGCTCACGTCGTCGTTTATTTAGTTTTTTCGCCAAGCCAGTTCACGGCTGACACGGTGTAGACGTACAAGTCTCTCGAGGTCTACAATTACTTCGAGTCGGTTTCCGCACTGCCTTCGGGATCAGCAGACTGTGGGTCTGCGGAAGTGTATTTATTAATTGATTAAATACACACAGCGCCTTCGAGTCAAGTTATGATATTTTTCCTACCCTCATGACCACAAGGCATGCCAAGCAGTAACGCTTCGTCCGTTCTGCAGTCTTGGCGGTAACACGGTGCAAGTAACAGCGTTACCAGGAACGCTTTACTTTTTCAGTAACGTAGTAACCTACTCGTTACTTTTTCGGCACAGTAACGGGTAACGTACTTACGTTACTATTCCAAGTAACGGTCTGTGTTTTTAGGCGTAAAGCGAAGTAAATTTCTGAGTTCTCTTCGTTTTTCTTTGCGTTTTTTTTCTTGTGGGTATTTAGGTGAAACCGCGTAAATATAGACGCTTTGCAGCAGCTGTGCATGGGCGCCGCCATAAGTGACCTTCAGTTTTTGTTCCCTCTTATTACGTTCGCTTCACGTCATCGTTGTCACAGCAGGACAGGTTATTGCGACTTTAGGTGCTACTGTGTCCTCCTCCCCAGCATAGGCCCCTGTGGAGGCTCATAAACGCCGGCTTCAGTGGCTCGGCATTTCGGCAAAACAGGGGAAGGTCGGCTATGGCGGCTCAATCTGGCGCGTGTGCAAAGCGTCTATAGATAAAGTAATTATGTTCAGTTTCTGCATGAACATAATGTTTCTTGATATATGAGCTTATGCATAGCTGTATCGTCAAAACAGTAAAAAGTGTTAGATCACAATTTAAAAGTAACACAGAAGTAACATGCGTTACTTTTTATCGGTAGCGGTACCGGGTTCCTTTTATTTTTAGGTAATGTAGCTCGGAAACGCGTACCTTTTATTTGCAAGTAACGAGTAGCGTATTTCGTTACTTTTTTTGCTAGCGCCTTCAACACTGCCGTTTTTTCGCCGATTTCCTTCTGCTTTGTAGTACGGGCGTAGCGAGCCTCCGACGAGCGCTTGGCCGGTGCTTTGTGCGCTAACATTGTGGGAACAAAATCCGGGTGGTCTCGATCAGACGACGGTTTCTCTGAACATCAGCAAGCCTCGGGACGGAGATATAAATAAAAACTGCACTAGCCTTCAAGAAAGTGCTTGCTGCACAAACGGTCGTTCGCGCGAGGCGACCATTCTTTTCGATCCACGAATGTGATCCACCTTCTGTGCCTTTCAGAGTTCGCCGGGAAGTTGTGAAAACTCAGTCCCCTAATTTTTTTGTAGCTTTCGGTGAAATTCATGGCAACACAGCTTCGCGGCATGCTGAAATGCTATGACGCCCACGCAAAACGCGCGTGCTTTTGCCCACACCACCTGGCTCCGGCACGATCGCAGCGCCGCTGCAGCTCCACGACGTCAAACGCGCTTGTCGGTCTATAGGAACCGTAGAGGACATCCGCTCAAACATCTCGTCGACAATGCATGGCGTGCACTGACGCCGAGTCAGCGGCCACTGTGAAGCACGTACCTTTTCATTTTACATTTCGCACCACCAAATTTGTTTTTATCGGCAATGCCAAGTTTAGGTACGACTGAAGTTACTGGATTCTGGAAAAGTAGTGCCGAGCTCCCCGTATACACCTTTTCTACAAGGGCGCAGCCATCTTGACTGTCGTTTCTTCAGGTATGCGGTAAAACAACGTTTTGATCCCTCTCCGCCGCTGAAAGGTGATTACTTGAAATGCGTGATACACATTCGTCTTTTGCCTCACCTATATTTTCTCCCACATTCCAGGTTGAAACATTTTATTATTGTTTCGTCCCGCATACCAGATACGGAGCCCACGTAACTGAGAACGACAGGAAAAGTTTAGGGTCACCATTTTAGTTCATGGAATGAGCAGTTTCTCCCCGTCGTCTCCATTCTCGGCGAGCCTATCGAAATTCGCTAGGGATGGGTAGTTTCGTACAGACATTTCTTGAATACCGAGATTCTGTTACCCGCAGACCAGAGAAACAAGCCCACATCCTCCCACCACCACCTCATGCGGCGTCGGTATTTGGCGTCATGTGAAAACTAATTTTCCCGTCTTCAAATACGCGAAAACAACAATGCCATTGTAAGAGATTTCTGGTGATAAGAACGATTGATAATTTGATTCAATGCACAGTGTCAATGGCGCTTATATTGGCGAGGAACGCTTCTGGTACAATTATGTCCCATAGTGATCTTGACGCGACTGGTTAAGAATGACTCTTTCGATGCTTCGTAGATTTGAATGGGCCGAAATGGCGATTGTCATGGCAACTAAGACCAATCAGCCAATCACCTTGCGAGGTTTAGTCATGCGTATGCTCGTATTTGTGATGTCCGGCAAGCGGGCAGGAAGGCAACGGCCCTACTTTCCCGGGATGCAGTGACATAAGATATGATTAAAAGCATGATGCGATTAATTTTGACGTGAGACTCCCAAGATCGCAATAACCGAACGTGGCCTTGTTCGACTTTTTCTGCTTGTCCGCGAGCAACTTGCATTATTTTTTTCGCCCCTCAAAATGGTTTTTGTCTGTCGACTGGGTCAGTGGGGCCTTAGGTCAGTTCCGGTGGCCTCGACTTTGGCGACGTGCCAACTGCGTCGCGTCGGGTCGCCTTTATATTTTGGTACTTTCGTGCTACTTTGGAACGCTGCCGGTTTCGATTCGCTACGCGGTCGCGATATTTTCTCTCTTGTTTCGCGCCGTGTTTGTCTTCCGCCGGCTTCTCTCGGTTCTGCTCCCTCTGGCAGCTTCTTCTCCGTTTTTGATTCACCCGGGAGACGGAGAAAATCCTTTGTGCCGTTCTTAGGGCCGCCGCTGTCTCGCGAGTAGCGTCCGCTTGGCTGCACCGCGGGCCTCGGTCGCCTCGTTCCTGAGCGCCAATTCATTTCTCCGGTGTAAGGACAGCGTGATTGTCCTTACAAGGACGCTTGAGCTCCTAGTCAAGCGAGAAGGTCTAAGAGAGCGGGGGCTTTATTTCGCGAATGGCGTTTATTAGAAGCGTCGCCGGCGATGTTTCTGCCCAATAAGGAAGTGGTTGTGTACAGGCTTAGTAAACTACGCTCGCGTCTAAATTGCCGAGAATAAAAAAAAATGAAGTAGGGAGTTCCGCAAGCATTCGGCGAAAGTGATTAGCAGCTTCGATGTACAATTATAGGAAATTAGATGTTAACATTTTTTGGGATGTAAATTGAGGTGTTGCGAACATCGACTCCAATTTATTTGAAATTTGTTAGTTCTGACTTTTAAAGTCTGTGAGGTCACAACTAAAATAAGCAAGTCCGACTTTCCTCTGCGGAGACTATCCGTCTAAGTAACATAGACTTCGTATGTTAAGGACGGTCGAGGGCTCGTCCAGTTGCGTCTGTGCAACTTTTTTTCTTGGTCTCCCTTCACACTTGACGGAAATAAACATATAATATATTATATTAAATTGTCTCGGATGGAGAAGGTCTGACGAGCAAAAACTGAAAATAAAGGTTTAATCGGCGAACTTGTGGAAAAAACAAAAGCGAGAATGAGCGTCGAAACAGTGGCAGCGAATGTCGCAGCGTCGGCGTGACAGCTGGTCAACACGAGTTACTGCGTGTCGGCAGGGCCGCGGTAGGCTTCTTATCTACTGCACTCTCTATCTCGAATATTCGACCTAGAAGATTCGGGAGTGATCTAGGGCGAGACTGACCCGGAAAGGTCATTCTGGCCTTCTTATCTTTTACACTCGGGGTAAGAGTAAGCTGAATCTTGTAGAAGTACGGACAAGCGTTCCTTCTCGATCATGCACGCGGCAATATTATATTATGTTATATTATATTAATTATAATATGCTATATTGTAATATATTATATTGCATATTATATTATGTTAAGTGGCATTGGCTAAATGGATGTATTATTTGTCAATATATGTTTAGATTTATTATTATGTGTGAGCGACGAGAGAAAACAGAGGAGTTTCAGAAACGAAACGAGCAGTATGGTTCCTAGGGACCATACGAGCAGTCAATATTTCTGGTTCACTTGCTACCTCGCGAAAAAAAAGAGCTAAACATGAACATTAGTTTGGATAGTTTAATTTAGTTTAGGAATAGTTAAAAAAAACAGAGAGAAAGAGACCCTTCTGAATATGACGTGAAGATAGAGAAACAAAACAGTGGGCACTCTCTTTATTTTTTTATCACACACAGTAGAGAGAGAAAAAGGCACATAATACAAACAAAAGAAAGCAAATTGTTGTGTGTATGTTTATACAGCCGGAAGTTAGTCTGCCTCAGTGGGCGTCGGGTGTCTCAGCTGTAGATGAGCAATTTAGCCAGTGCGGTACAACCACTAGCCTGGGGTCTTTAACGTGCACCACGCAGTAGTGATACACGACCGCACGCCGGTACGATGCTCATCCAGATCGAAACGGGCAGGGGTGCCCGTTTCGATCTGGATGGATCTGGATGGATACACGCAGATATACGAAAATATTGAAGGGATCATGAAACGGTTGTGAAATCAAATTTCATCCATGGCACGTAGGTATGAAAACAAAAACACAAAAATAGAAAGCCAAACGTTTTTTTCCTATAAAAACTTTTTAAAAGAAAAGTGGACCCTTTTATACCTTCTTTCGTTTGAAAGATCTAAGCCTTTCCACTGCGATGCAACCGCGATGCCAATGTACGTCAGCCAAATCCACGTCGCCTGTGGGATAAGAGCCTACCCCACCAGCACCGCGCGTATGGTAAACAATAAATAGCCGGCGAATGTTTCTTCGAAGATTTGTTAAAGAATATTCTAATCCACATTTTGTTGAATAACTAGCAATGTAACGGAGATTGCTACATTTTACAATGCTCGGAGCTATGCGCCATCTATCGTGTGGTAAACGAAGAAAGAGAAAGATGAGACTGCGTCTGCTCCGCTTGGCTCCGCCTGTGCTGTTACGCGGTTCTTGCTAAAGCATGGCGTCGGTGGTGTTCGTTGACATGGCCAGCGTGGGGGAAGCTCATCGTTCCGCGTAGAGCGCTATCCTTGACTGAATTTTCGTCGTGTGTCGCGATGCTAACCCAGTACTTCCTATAAGGGAATATCCATCTACTCGTGCGGCGAGGTTGTGGCGGCACCCTTAAGACAGCAGAAACGGTCGTGCCGTCGTCTTTGTTTACTTGGACTACAGTGTTGCTTTCTTAGAACTTGTGTCCCCGAACATCGCCCAGATTTCTTATTTTGTGCGTTTCATGCGTGTGCTCCAGTTCATGGTATTACTGGTGCGTACTGTATTTAAAGGCGTGCATGAAGAAGGCGGATTTTGACGCGTTTTCATCACCCGAGGAAAGCGATTAGTGTTAGCGTTCCGAACAATCGCAACGTCTATGTAATCACGAAATCATATATCTACTTGGCTATATCTTTGCTAAGATTTCATCGTCTTTTGCAATCGTAGAAAAGGCGTGTGGCGAGATTTGTACTATGAGTAAGCCGTGTTTTCAAGTCTTGATCGTCCAGGACGGCCTACCGCATCTTTTTTCTTTTCTTTTTTCTTCCGCTCTGCCCTGCGAGCCTATCCTGACAAAATATAAGTTAATAAAACTTGAGCCGATAGAACATTCTGTGCATTTTCTGCTACGCCAGTGAGTGACAGCGCGTCTCCTACTTTTATCGATACCGCGAAAATGGCTGACGGCAGCGGAGAAGCGGCCGTCGAGCTAACGACCTGCTGCACTTGTTGCAGTGGTTGCAAAAGTGTGTACGCGCAACGTAGAGCGGGTTTAGATCGTTCCGGTCGCAACGGACGAAGTCGTAGCTAACGCGTTCGTTGCAAGTGCCACAATTACAGTTTGTGCAGTGCGGAGCTTAAAAAGTAACGGCAGCAGTTTCACTGCTTGCCACTCGAAGAACCGCATCGAAGCACTCGGTGCAAGCTCATCGGTTTGATGGACACCAGGTCTAAGGTCATCAGTGTATGCTCGGAAGATTCCGTACATTGGCGTGGCCACTCATTGTCGTCCGATTCCGACGAGGAACATGGAGTCTTCGTCGGAAGAGTCACCCCACTTTCTAAAAGGCGTGCCGGCGTATGGGACTGAGTCCCATGCTGTCGCTGTAGCGCAACATATCTAATTAAATTTCACTCAGATGCGATGTGTCCACGTCTAGAGTGGTGATGTGGGGCGCGGATTCAGAAAATATATTGGTGACATCGGCGCCATGAGCGCGGTAAAACCCTGTGGTACAACCTACCGACACACTGCCGGCTCACCGCTAACGCTCCCATTCTCCTACTGCCGAGAGAACTTCCGGTTCCGGTGACAGAGCACGTCACGACCATCAAAATTACGCCTCATCTTGTTTTGCGGTCAGTTCGAAAGGAACAAAAACTTGATATTTCAATTTTTTTGTGCGTGTAGAAGTTAATAAAACGAAACGAAAATGGATGCCTTTTCGGCGTTCAGTGAACATTGAAGGTTTAATGTAAAAGTTATTTGGCAAAAGTAAACATGTAATTTCGATGTCCCTTTAAGGAAGCAGCAGACAGAAGTTCAGTGTCACACACGCACGCACACGCGTCTTCCCATTCAAGCCTCGACCGCTCAAGAAGGTCGTCTCTGGGGCTGCAACCGGGCGATACCCGGCGTCCGGGTTCTCGCCGACCGTGAGACCGGTGGCTCGCGTGGGAGCACTTGAGGCCCAGCCTCCGCCGGCCTCCTCGGACCGCGATCTTTCGCTCCGACCTGTCAGGTGCGGGGCGAGACGCTAATCCCAGCGGTGCTTCGCTTGTCTTCCCGACGACTGCCCCGCTCTACGCAGCATTACGAAACAAACAACGACCACAACAAAATCGGGCTGGCGAAATAGGGGGAAACAGAAGTGAAGCGTAAACAAGAGACTCGGGTACCGGACAAGCAAGAAGAATCCCAACGTTAACAAAAACAGCAACAAGTCAACTACAACAGCAGCATCGTAAGAGTCAGTAGCACAATCCTTTGTTTACCTCGGCGATCCGTTCTGCTCCCTCCGCACTGGATAGTCTTTCACTATGGGCCGTTCTTTTATTTGTTTTTCACCTTGCTCGGTTTTGATTGGGTTCATTTTGGTAGAGAGAGGGGGAGGGGGATGAACTTGGCCCGTACATTTTCGCTGCTGCGACTGATTGTTTTGCTCGCAGAATGTTTCCTCTGAGCTGCGTAAGCCGTTCAGTTGAAAAGGTAAGTCTTTGGAAGTGAAGGAGGTAGTGGTGATGGGAAAGCTTACTTTGCGTTTGTTTCTTGACCGGTGCCGTTTAGGTCATGTTTCTGTTCGTACCGCGGTGTTCGCTCGACCCCGTGTTTCGTGGAAAGAGTGCGTGCGGGTGAGATCTAGCGGTACGTGCTATATTGAAGCGACAAAGCTTTTTGTGCTGTAAGGTACTACAGTTCAAATGCCAAGCTCGGGCTCAATTTGTCACCTCCCAATTCATTACCATCCTCTGTCAAATTAATTTGTTGAAAAAAAAACACGTAGCACTTTGTCGAAAAGGATTGAATACGCAGTAGTAGTGTCGGCTCAGTTGTACCGTTTCTACAGGCCCCAACAAGATGAGAACAGAAGGGCGGTCCTTCAGTTGTCATGCCTCTAGCGCGAGCTTTTCACACCTTCGATACTTTCAGCGTCTCGTGAGTGTTGGGAGTGCGCGGGCAGCCCGAGCACGGTGGAAGGCGACGAGGGTGTTCGAAAAAGATACTCTGCCGTACTTAGCTTGACAGTGACCATAACGCTTCCGTCACCACTACAGGATGCCTCATTGAACAAAGACGCCGGGGACGTATAATAGAATTGTAACACTTTTGTTTTCGCCTGCATTGTATTCCGGCTACTCGTCTCCTCAAAGTTAAACATTCCTGTATAATTTCCTTGTGCGTTCCCACATAGAGTCAAATTGTATGCTGTTTTTATACGAAAACTCTATGTTTTATTTGTAGAAAGCGCGGCACAATGAATACAAACAAATCATCGCTGACATTTTCTCCTTTAATGCGCGACTATAGGGATGCTATGGAAATCGCTCGTGTGTTGGAATGTGTCCATTCGGGACAACGAAACAAAATAAAAACACTAATGTTTGGTGTAGGACAAAAAGCAGGGCGAGAAAAATAGCTGAAACAGCAATGTCGTATTCGCATTATACTTTTTTTTAATTTATGTGCCATTTGGTGGGGTGGCAAGGACACAAGGTGAATAGAAACACCTGACAAAGGTGCCCAACCCCGTGCATGCCTCAACAGGGCACAGCACATACAAACACTTGAAACAATAAAAAAAAGAAGGCTATATACTTTTATTTAAAAGTAACGTCAAGCTCAAAATATTATCTTTTATTTTTTTAAAGGCCAACGGAACTCTATTTTTTCAATAATATCAAACATTTGTAAGTATTGGTTTAGTAGTTGGAAGATTTGGTGTGATAAACGTTAATCGCCATAGTTCGTACTTATTTTGTTGTAGTGTATTGAACATGTCGTAAGTTATATGTAATTTCACTTTTTACGATATGACTATTAAAGGTCATGTCCGTTTTGTGAAGATGAAAAATTATTTTAGTAAGGTTGAAAGTAATCAGCTGGTTCATGTTAATAAACGATGTTTCTGAAAATATGCCTCGATACGATCAACGCTGCTGAGGCACTCAATACATCGAATAGCTATTTTCTGCCATACGGTAAACTTTTCTAATTTGGATTTCGAAGTAGTCTCCCAAACTAAAGAACAGTAATGCACATGAGAAAGGATAACTGAGTAGTAAATTTGACGTTTTAGCCATGGTAATAGAAGTAGTAATTTATGTAGACTGATTGCTCTGGAAAGAGTTTCACCGAGCTTAGTACACATGAGTAGCCCAGTACAGGTTTTCGTAAAACCACACACCCAGCAACTTAATCGATCCAACCTCATCTAATAACTTAGTTACACAGCGCTCTTAATCTGTCATTAAGGCAGCGACAGTTGCCTCAATGGCGATCGGCCGGAGTTACATGGCGGCACCAACTGTCACTCAGGCCGCTAAAGGTGTATCCACACGACGGACCGGGCCAGCAGAACCAGATTGATCACGTGATGCGCGGCCCGCGGAGCACGTCCGTTGCTGCAATGAGCATCCACACGGCGGACCAAAGAGACAGACGACAGAGCGAACGGGGCCGGTCTGAACCCTCGACCTCTGCAGCTCCACTCAAACGCATGCAGCGGGCTGCTTGGAGGCTATTTGCCAGAATCCAAGATGAGGTTGAACGAAAGAGACGTTTGCCACGCGCGTGGCCCTGGCGGCGACTCGGCTGGGGACGAGGAGGACTTAAGTGAACCGAAAGGGCATCCTGGATGAAGCCACTGGATGCAGGAATGATCTTGGTCTGCATAGTCAGCCTCTTTTCGTCGCACGACAAAAGGTTCTTCTTCTTCTTCAACAGTTGGCGTTGGTCAACAGCCAGCTTGTTGCCAGACTTAGCGCTTCAACCATACTAAAAACGCCGCGGTCCGCCGCCAAGGTCCGGGCGAGAAAAAGTCGCTTGGCATTTCTCAGAAGTGCGCGGGCCGCGGACCGCCCGAGCGGACCTCGAAAAACACGGGTGACGTAAGATCACGTGATGCGCGGCCCGCGGACCGACCAGCAGGCCGGTCCGTCGTGTGGATGCACCTGCTGGGTGTATCCACACGACGGACCGGGCCGCCGGACCGATTGATGACGTGATGCGCGGTCCGCGGGCCGCCCGGCTGCACGAGCATCCACACGGCGGACCAAGACAGCAGACGACAGAGTGAACGGGCCGGTCTAGCCCTCGACTACACAGCTCCGCCAAGCGCATGCAGCGAGGCTGCTTTGAGGCTTATTTGCAGGCGGAGCCGGGATGGAGGTTGAACGGGGAACGTTTGGCCGCGGTAGCACGCGGTGGCCCTGGACGTTGAGTACTGGGACGAGGAGAAACCCAAGCGAACCGAAAAAGGGCATGCTGGAGGGAAGCCCTGGATGCGCAGGAAAGATCCTGGCCTGCATTCAGTCAGCTCTTTTCGTCGCACAACAAAAGGTTCGTCTTCTTCCTCTTCAGCAGTTGGCGGTCAACAGCCAGCTTGTTTGCCCGAACAGCGCATCAAATATACTAAAAACGCCACGGTCCGCCGCCAAGGTCCGGAGCGAGAAAAGTCGCTTGGCATTTCTCAGAAGCGCGGGCCGCGGACCGCCGGCGGACCTCGAAAACCGGTGACGTAAGATCACGTGATGCGCGGCCCGCGGACCAAAACGCCGATTTGGTCCGTCGTGTGGATACACCTTTAACGGTCACTGAGCTGAACTAAGCAGGCCCTAGCCTTAGTTATACTCTATTTCACCTAATGGCGTACCCAATAACGTCGCGAAATTCGTTTTTTTTTTTGGTGGTGGGGGGGGGGGGGTTTAGAAAGAAATAAAAAGAAACGTCTATTTACAGTAAGTACAGATCGAATCGCTGCCCGACCGACGTTCTTCACGACCCTCCCGCGTCCCCCTTCTCTTCTTTCTTTCTTCCTTTCCCATGTCTTGCACGAGCCACAGCCGCGTCCCTCACTTTAAAGTCATCAGTGAACGAAAAGAAAGACGAAACCGAAACCCTGGGTATGTCGCGCCTTTGGATTTACGGTTGTCGTTTACGTCGACCTTCACAAAATGAAAATTTTAATTGTTTAAATTTTTTTTGTATTTCGCCAGGACCTCATATTTTTCAGCCTTATAAATTTTTCGTATAAACAGTTTCGTTTTTATTCATCTATATAGCGTGGCGATTCCCAAAGTTTTCTAAATTTGTTGTTTGTAGTCTGCTGTGGAAAGGCTTGTTTATATAAAGCAATAATCTTACACAAATATCCTACGGCACCTCTGGGTCAACTTGAATGGTCATGAAACGATATCGGGTTGGAATGTTTTTGACTTTGCAGAGGCGTACTGGTCCTAGTTTTGCACAAGTATGCTCGCACAAACCGCCACTGATTCAGAAGCTGTTTTGTCGCGGTGAAATTGGCGAGGACAAAAAAGGGGCTATTTCTTTTTGTCTTGCTTTCGCAAAGCTTGCATGGTGACTTAATAGTGGAATCGAAACCACTTGCCTCACGACAGTCAAGCGCGGCTTATGGATGGACACATTCCGTGAGCACTTCGACTTCCGCTGTACAACGACCTCGGCGGACACTCGGGTAGTGTGGCTCGTGTTCAACCACTGCGGTGATGAGAGTAGCCAAACTCTAACGATGACTGGAGCTCGGCACGCGTTTTCTCTTTTGCCGACCCCAGCGCGTGGCTAGTATTAACGTTGGTGGCGTAGTATAGGCACCAGGACACGTGGCCGCTTGTTCTGGCTCCGAATAAGGGGATGAGACGATGCTCATATTTCTCGAATTTTTTTTCGGGGGGCTGCCATTGCCCAGAAAAAAAAAAAACTAAGGCTAGTATATTCAGTTATTACCGTTAGGGGGTGATTCCAAGAGTGTTTAGCGAAAGTAG
>JAZHYW010044920.1:0-20525 GCA_037355805.1 Ixodes ricinus | reverse complement strand
GCAGGTGTATGACTAAGGCATGTGTAAACCGCCCCGCGAACCTCCCCCCTCCCCGCGTTTACGCCGCTTCACGGCGGCAGGCTGCGGCGGTTCATTAAAAAAATATTAACTCACCTGTCCTATCCGTACACGTCGTTTCCCGGTAACCAATTTCGCTAATAGGAGGCTCATCGTCATTTTCTCTAAACTGGGTTTCGCTATAAAGGGATTCGATAAACTGGGGTCGGTAAAACGGCGTTCGCTAAAACGAGCTTCTCTAAACAGCATGCCTCCGATTACTAACAACGTGATGACGGACCTAGTAGATTTGGGCGTATAACAAGGGGGGGGGGGGGGCGTCATGGCCGGAGTTGGCCCAGGACACTTGATGGTGTAAGGACGGCCCGGCACGGACGTCTCCAGTGACGTCAGCTATGACGTCAGTTCCGGGCCCCGCACTTGCCCGCACGCCCGAATTCTGGTTTGAATTGGATCGCGCTTTAGCCAGTGATAGCAAACCAACGCCTCCTAGATAACAAAACCGTAGTGCTGAATGAGATGGTGTCATTAGAGAAGGCCAACGCTGAACACAGATTGGAAACGAGTGCAGTGTCAGCACTCGGCTTCGAGTCAAGCTTGAGCCGAACGTTGACGCAATCGTCGTGTCCAACCTGTGCGCAGCGTTGGCCTTCTCTGATGAAGCCATCTCATTCAGCACTACAGCTTTGTTATCTAGGAGGTGTTGAGCAAACGCGCAAACATGACAAGCGACGTTACGTTGTACCTTTGGTGCTGCTTAATTGACTCTTTGGAATTAGCGCTGGCTGCGGTGGAACCTAATGTAAAACGCAGTATAGAATGGTTTAGGCCTGCTCATTAGCATTTCGACGTCATCACACTGAGGTCGATCGCAGACAGAAATTGGACACGAGTGCTGCGCGAGCGCTCGATTGGTCCTCGTGTCCAGTCTAAAGTTTACTCAAAGGGACAAAGGAGGCTCGGCGTCGGGCTCGGGCCTCATTGTTACGTTTGCGTCATTCGAGTGTGATGACGTCACGTAGAGGTGACGTCACGTAGACGACACGTAGACCAGAAACTACGTGCTCAGCAGCAAAGCCTCCACAACGGCTGCTGAGTTGTTGACGTCAGTACAAGCCACGTATAGGACGGTGCTACCTGCTGAAAACAAACTAGGCTGCCCGGTCGCTAGACGCGTCATTCACGTGCTAATGTTTACCATTAAGCAGTACCTATACACCACCTCAACTTTCTGACGCCACGCCCATGCGATGGACCTGCTTTTGGCATTGCGCATGCGCACCTGCCGGGAATCCGGCTTTTGAGGACTCGCAGTGCGGGCAAGCGCGGGCTTGTTTGTAAACAGTGTGTTATGCCCTTGTTACACGGGCACCATTGACAGAAGTTACGCTTAACCACAGTTTCCACACTATAATTGCGGACAACATTCTGCGGCTATGCAGTCATCAACGCTATGGGCGCACGTGCGCTGGAGAATCTTGGGCGCCCATCAAAGCTGTGCACTCGCCCTCTTCACTTCTGAAATAGCTATCCGAGGGTTTTCGCTCTTCACAGACGCCCTATTTGAGAGCGATGTTTAGAGCGCACGCTCGGAACGAGCTCACTTTAATAGCCAGTTAAGACCGGCAATCTTGATGGTGGGGAATATTTGTGTATTCGCGGTGAGAAGCGCGCGAAGGGGCTCTCTTGTTTCCCTCACTATGGGTAGTGCACGTGCTACCCACGCGGTTATGTTTTAATTTTTATAGTGCATAGAAGCTTGGTATTACACGAGCTCACACCAGCAGAGGAAATCGAAGTATCCTCTTTCTGAGTTGTGAAACAATTCCATCAGGCAGCGATCCCCAAACTTCTCGCCGCGAATGCACCGTCTCGCTGTTTATAAACGAGCGCGTTTGTCCACGAAAGCTGTGAGCATAGTGCATGGCAGGAACCTATTTTTGAAGGAGCTATGTATCTGTTCATGTTCCGTTCAGTGCTATTTATCGCAAAGAGCGCCCCCGCCTTGGCTGTACGTAAGAATTGCATGACTGTATCCGCGACTCCGGCGGGGAAAACGTGACGGGAGAAACGGAGAGTTTGCGCTTGTTTATATAGATGGCTGGCACTGACGTCCCATCAGCTGCAATGGCTTCGCTGCTGAGCCCGAACTTTCTGATGAATTTGGCTTCACCAAATTATGTTTTTTCTTGGCATGAACAAGTAGAAATTACCCGAAATGAACACTAGCACGCTGCATGAGGCGATGACGTCACGTGCGAACCGTGTATAATAAGTGTGAATCTCGACCCCCCCCCCCCATTCTGACGGAAGGTCACGGACCCCCCATCAACTCCGGTGTTGGTGAAACCACAATTAGAAGTCCCGAATTTCGCAATAAAACACGAGCGGGAACCCTCCAAAAGTACAAAGGGAAGCTTAAGTCGCTTTTGTTGCGTTCTCTCCCTAGAAATCACTAAGAAATCCCGCAAAGAGGGCTTCTTCTTCTCCCCGCCAGTGGCGACTATTGTGTTTTTTTTTGTGTGTGTTTTTTCTTGCTTTCCCACTTTTTATTTTTGAGAGCCCTAGAAACCGTCTCAGTTCAGGACTTAAAAAGATAGTGAACCGAAATCTGGATTTCGCAAAATAAGGCTGAAGCGTCTAGCGGAACTCTACGAACTCCAAAACATCGATATCCCAAACGGATGGCCGTGCGTTTGGAAAAGAAGGGCGCGATCAAGCGAGGGCTATGATGTCATGATCCTCACGGAGAGAGGGTGGGGAGGGAGGGGGGGGGCTTTGCTTCTCTCCTCCTCGCTTCGGTTCACCAGCTCTACGGGACGAAGTGAGGAGGAGAGGGGATAATAATTTATTTATTTGTTTCAGGACCCTCAAGGCCCAAGGGCATTGTGACGTGACTTGTCTCGTCGGCCTCGTCGGCCGTGTTCAATCCCGCACTTCTTTTCCAAAAATACGGCGATCCGTTAGGGATATTGCTGTATGAGTGATGTTTTGGGGTTCGGCAGCATCCCGCCTATCAGTTCAGCCTTGTCTTGTGAGCTTGAAATTTTGAAGGTTTATTAAGAACGTTTCCATGGTTTAGAGGTGCACTAAAGACGTTTCTGAGATCTTCTGTTTTTGGTGATAATTTATCTTACGGACTCCAAGCATCCTAGGAATCTAAAAATAATGCTTGTGCGAGACGTCTATTTCCCCACTAAAAATTTGATAGAAGTTTGTGCCGCGACTTTTTCTGAGCGTGAGCGGAAAAATCTGAAGCGCAGAGTCCAGCGGAGGAGCCGGCGGCTTCCGATTGGCTGACGCGCGCCCGTCGTCACGCCGCCGGCGCCTCCGGTGGATTCTGCGCCCCAGACTTTTCCGCTCAGAAATGGGCGTGGCACGAACATCTATCACATTGTAGTTGGGAAATAGACACGCACGAGCATAATTTTTCGAATTCTGGGATGCTAATGTCCCGTAGAATGAGTTATCAGCAAGAACAGACGATTTCAAAAATGTATTTAGTGCACCTTTAAGATTGTGAATGATTCTTTTATCAAGCGCTCGTAATCATTCCTTTCCCGTAACTCCACGGAGGTTGACATGTTTTATTGTTTATGTCGTTTTTTGCCTGAAGTCTCGGGGTTTATGTCATGTTTGATTTGCTATTTTCCTCCAACTCAGCTATACGTCAATGTTCAACATGACGGCCGCCACAAAAAAGACAAAAAAAAAAAAAAAACAGCAAGCGTCTAAACAAATTTCGCGTATTACGCTTCTGCAGTGACAAAGCGATGAGGGCCTCCGCACCGCGGCGAGAACGCGAGCATTGGCAACGGGGGCCAACAAAGAACAACAGCGGAACGACGGACAAGCACAGTAATATTGAGAGTACGAACAACGAAATATTACAAGCCCGTGGAATGCGGAAGAACAGCGGAGAGTTGTTCCCATATATACCACCTAGAAGACAAGGCCGGCCTTTTTTCCCCTCATACGTCATCACTAGTTCGCCACCTGGCGCCGCCTAGCTTGCGTCAGCAAGGGGCGGGTTGGGGATCCACCAAAGATGACGTCATGAGCGAGCCTTGTCTTTTAGGTCGTAATGGTTGGGTCCCAGTAGCCCCAACGGTCTTCCGCGCTGTAGGCTTCCTGTTCTCCAGGCCACAAGCTTTCTGCCGTGCTTCGCCTCCGGACACAATACTTTTTCTTTCTTTATTTTATTTTTTTGAACAAAATTTATGCGCGCTTGCGGGCTTTCAACGGCGTGAAAAAGAAAGTGATCCATATTCTGCCTCGCACGTTTTCCTCTAAAGCTCTGCGATCCATTTCTTGTTTTTGTCCTGCGGGAGTTTCCGTCGAAGTTGACTACGGGCTTAGTCACTTCGGCTTGTTTTATTCCTGTTGGAATTCGGTGACCGTTTTCTTTCTGCCAGCATTAGTCGCGTTCAAAACTTGTCAGTATTAAAAATGCGTATGTATTTTAGTTGCGTATTAATTCGCAATTTATTTATTTATCGTACGACTTCGTGTACAGAATCGTGTGGAAATGGTTGAACAAAGATGAAACGATAATTCTTCGATGCATTTAAAGTTGAGACCATCGAAGATTGTAATACAACAAAATGTCTAATAAATCGCAATATTCTGTTTCACCTTATTTGTCTAACATTAATACTTTCGTTTATTTTTGGCTTCGTTGGCGTTCGTCTTTGATGTCACAAGAGATGGAACCTCGGAATACAGGACTTCATTAGAGACAGCGCTTCTAGCCTCGTTGTCCTTCTATAGTCCGTTGCAACCTAAGAACGAAGGGCGAGGGTAAGACGGGCCGGGGAGGAGGAAGCAGACGGAACGCTGGAGAAGAGAGGGGAAACCTCCTTCTCTCTTTCTAGCGTTCCGTCTGCTTCCTCCTCCCCGGCCCGTCTTACCTCGCCCTTCGCTCTTAGGTGCAACGGACTATGAAGTGTCATCTTAAAACGAACGTAATCGCTTCAATTGCACCTATCCCACTAAATTCTGAACGCTCGAAGTTTCTTTTGGTATCTAAAACTGCCTTGCATACGCGCCCTTTAATTTCGTGGCAACTGGCTATTCGAAACTTTCACGACTTATAAGGGCGCACTGGCGCCTATCAAAATAGCTGTCATCTGGATGATCGTCATTGAACAGCAGCACGAGGCTGGGCCTGCGACGCGTAATTAATTCTAGTTTTGCTATGTGCAGAGCAGCATTATAACCTTAATCTACATGTTCACGCCAGGAAGTTGTAGCCAAGCACCTTTATTGTGAAGCCGATCGTCCAGGAGCTAAGGAACGCGATTCTCACACCACGGTATGCCACCATCGCTGAAAGTTGCGAATTAGACCTACGGTCGGCGGACTCCAATCCGCAATGAGGCACTCCCATTGATGCATTCGCTCGGTCCTCTTGGGCTTCCCGGCAGTCTTCTACACGTTACCCGAAAACAAGTAATCGATTACAATAACAATTACTCTCGGTTAAAAAAATATTAAATTAGATTACTCGATTACTTCAATAGAAAGGTAATTGGCCGTTTTCAACTTTATCAAAATAACAGATTTTTGTGCCGGTTTGAAAACGAGCCTTTATATCTCTTCTCTTCTTATTTTCCAATTTCGATATGCCATTTTCCTGTCAGAAACTTGGTTCACGATTCCTTGGCCCGAAACTTGTAGAAACGATGGGCGACATTAAGCGAGGGTAGACAAACATAGTAACGGTTGCAAGTAACTTTAGTACTTACACAATTAATAAAATTACCCTCAAAGTCACCTCCTAATAAATGTATTGAAATATTTACAAAATTACTCGGAAAAGTAATAGAATGCAAGTAACAGACCCTTTACGAAAGTCAGCGCCTCTAGTGTCGGTTGCGCGAACTTGACAAAATCCGCCATTACTGCGTCGTCAAGCATCGAGGGGTTGAACCATACCGCTGCGTTCGGCAGTGGTGATAGCGTTTGACATGCCAACCCATTGCTGCGTCCCTCGATGCACCCAAAGAGGGCAAAATATGAGAAACAACACGAGGAGAGTCTTTCTTTTTTTCATGTTAAAAACACCAGTATTTGAAGAAATCGGGTCATGAAGATCCGCGCGGAGTGAGCGGCGGTCACATTGGGCCTGTCCGCTGCTGCCGCAACGCTTTTCGCAAGCTTCGAGTGCGTGTTCACCGCTTCGGAGTGTAAAGTTAGCACAAATAAAATAATCTTTAGAGGATAATCCCTGTCCACGCGACATCGTTTCGAAATGAGTTTGAACCGCACGAGTAATCGTGCGACGGATCCCGTAGCTGCGAACGATTCCTCGACCAGTATTCGGAGTTGATTTCGGACAACACTGCGTTGTGGTGTCCGATCACAAGTTGTGTCAAAGTTTCCAAGTAGGTATGGGCACGTAGCTTCGGATAATACCTCGTCTGCACAAGCAACGTCACGCAACAATAAACACACACAAAAAAAGAAAACGAGCGCAAGGAGTGCTTGCACGTCACGACATTACATGGAACATGGTGGAATACGCCAAAACCAACGAGGACGAAAACGAGGAGGGAAGGAACTAGACCGAGACGCGGCGTAACTTTCAACTGAATTGTTTATTTCGATGACAGGATTGCCAGAAATATAAAGCAGGCACACTTGGCAGAGCACCAAAGATATGGTCTAAACCCCCACCCCCCCCTCTCAATTGCTAGTGTCATTGGTTGTTCAAATGGTAAAATTCTTTATCAGTCAGGAACAAAGAGGAGCTGGCGCTCACACAAGAATTGTCGTGGTGGGACCTAATCAGGAAGAAGTCATGGGACATTACAAAACAAAAACGGCAAGAGAAATCCACGAAGCCTTCCTGATTAGGTCCCACCGCGACAATTTTCTGTGTGAGCGCTCCCTCTTGTTCTGACTGATAAAGAATATTTGAACAACCACTAACGCAATGGAGGGGGGAGGGTTTGGACCATATCTTGGTGCTCTGCTTAAGTACACAATCCTGTCATCGAAATAAACGATTCGGATTACGCCTGCTCCCTCGACCTCGTCTCATTATTTTGGCGTATTCCCACTGCATGATCTAAAATACAACTAGCCCAACTAGCCATCCTTATTACATGGAATTCGATAGAGGAACGCTGTTTTACGTTCACGACATAGGCATTGCATGGTTGCTCTTGCTAGCACGGAGCGGTGTACTTTGTCTTTGATGCCTGTATCGGGAGTTCGCGCTGCCTTCGAGACATGTTTTTAAGCGCGCGCCCGGGGCGGTATCGGGCCTCCGAGAACGATTTGCTTTGCTTGTCCCCGCAACGTTCTGCTAGAGCTGCTCCTCAAGTGCTTTGACCACATTACATCGTAACTTTGTCCGTGAGCATAAGAACTCACGTGATCGCAACCGCGAAAGGCACAGCATGCCATAGAATGCTCATCACACAGCATATTTGTCTGCCACAACATAAAGTATGGAATAAATGAATGAACGATGTGTTGTTGAGAATAACACTGGAGAGTAAAACAGACGTGCACATGTGTGCGTAGGAGAGTTGACTTCATTATGGCCATTTCAAGAGCTTGTAACAAAACAAATAGGGACAGAGAAACACACCTGAGTCTTGACAGAAGGCTGTTTAAAAACAGCCAGTAGAACAGCTAGCCCAACGGAAGCGAAGTTTCTATTGCAAGTTCCGTCTGCATCGTTTTAAGTTATACAACCACATTTTTTCTAACCGCAATATTTTTACTCCCAGGTTCCTACTTTGGCTTTCCTCTGGCTCCTGAAGCAGCTTGCTTTGATGAGCACTGCGGTGAGTGGATCTGGAAGAAATTTGCGTTCTAGTTTACTTATGTTTACTGCATAGATGGTACAGTGGACAAACATACTGTGTGTTCACCCACATTGTTTTTAAATAAGTGAGAGACAAATTCTTAGCAGTCCTCATTATGTGTGAGAAAGACGCGTCATATATGTGATTATTCATTTACTAAACGCCGGAAGCTTTTACTACGCCGAAAGTTAGGACTGGTTTGTCCTAAATTTTGAGCTAGCATGCTCGTGCTGATAGTGGACATAGTGCACGCTCGCGGGCACCACACATGTCAAACCGTCAATGTGAAACTTGCCAGCACAGAAAGCAAAAAGATCAAAACAGGCGCCTTTGCTAATAAAAACACAAAAAAACTTTCAAGCACGGCGTAGAAGGCGAAGTTCACCGGCACGACGCAAGAGCGATTCTGTTTACCTCTCACCCCCCGCCTCGTAGTCTTTGGTCCGTATGCCACTGCAGGCCTCGCAACATTATCTCAAGCTGTGAGAAGTCAACAGAGCCGGAAAATGTGCATTTCGTTTCATCACGCAAAAGAGGCCAAATATGCGCGAGTATCTTAGGCCTCGTTTGGCTGCCTTGTGCACGGCGCTGCGGCAGACGGCACAAGTCCGCCTGCACGTAAAAGACGCGTTCACGGCGTGATGCCCGCGTGCTTGTAGCTTTGGGTTGGCTCACGCTTAGGTCTGAACGGGCGACAAGAAATAACAGTGCTTTCCTCAACACTTGCAGACTGACGCCCGGATCAACGTAGGCCTCGGTGATGAACTTGTTGCTTCGGGCAACCTGTCGGCTCGAAGCGAGTGTCGAGGCGCGGTACGCCTCTATCTTACATTTGTTAAAGCTACGCGGAACTGCAGTGAGGTCAGTGTTCCGCGGGAAGGCAAGTCACTCGTCCCTGAGGACCGTAGCCAAAGGTACCGGGAGTACTGCTATGGTGCCTGGAACGCGTCTCCGACTGGTGTGTTTAGCGTCCTATCCCGCCCGCACATCAGAGTGGTCCCCAAGTGGCAACAAATGACGTCACACAAGCCGGAGTGTCATGCTGTTGAGTGTCACGATCCTGGCGGTTGGCCGTAGAAGCGCTGGCGAAAAGCGCGAGCGAACGTGAATGTCGCTGTCGTCATGGCGTCCCAACTTTCGGCTGCTTTAGCTTCCGTGGACTGTCACACTGGAGTGCGACCTGCAGCAGGACAGGCGTCTGACATAGATACCTCAACTGTTGGGACGCCGCCAGGATCGCAGCCGGCGACAACATGACAGTTTTATGACGTCATCAGGCAGAAATCGAGGGACCACTTTTTTGGGCGCGGTAAACACACCAGTCGGAGACGCGTTCCAGACACTACTAGTACTGCCACAAGCACCTGCCATCGCTCGCTCCCGAAATGACGACGCAGTAATGGCGGCGGTTTCGGTATCTCATAGTTGCTTGACTGACTTTCGTAAAGGGTCTATTGAACTGCTTGTAATGCGGCACTTATATGTCAGCAGACATGTAAGTGCCTCGTTAGATACCAAGAACCATGATTCCTGGTATCTAAAAATTCATACTAGAGCCACTAAATGAGCTACGCTTACAGTGACGGCGCTTCCATTTTCTGACTACCTCGTGGGCGCCGCCATCTTGGTGCTTTGTGTAGGCGGGCGCTGTTCGAAAATTTTAAAATGCAGCTTCCTGGTCTTTAAGATATATAGTTTCAGAAAAACCATGCAATATTCATTGTCTTAGCGTTTCTGGGAGGCGGAAAACCGTTTCAGATAACGCTTCAGATATATCTAGCGACCATGATTTTAAGCGCCATGTATGGTGCCTGGAACGCGTAAAAAGAAAAGTGGTCCCTCGATTTCCGCCTGATGACGATCATAAAAGTGTCATGGGCTGTGCTCCAAATCTTACCCAAATAGATCCGAGTTACTTCGGCAGGACGTGTCACGTGAGAGCACAGATTAAAAAAAACGATGGACTCGTGTAGGGTTTAGAACGCCAACGTACAAAGCCCTTACCCTGGAGTAAGTAAGATGGAGTAAACTTTAGAACACGACCATGGTGTCGCCGGTCGCGATCTTGGCGGTGTGACAGCAGCGGTGGTGGATGTGGCAGACCCCTGCTCTGACGCAGATTGCTCTCCAACTTCACAGTCCACGGGAGCTTTGGCAGTCGGGAGTTGGGACGCCGCGATGACAACGACACTCGCATTTTCTCGTGGTTCCAGGACTTCCACGCCTCGCTTTGAAGCTACACCGTACTGAAGCGTAGCTCGTTGAGTGGGTCAAGATACAATCAAGCTGTCTTTGGTGCAAAACACTTTCCGAGCAAGAATTACTGGGTCTTAGGAGCAGTGTGGTAATGGGAACGTGCGACAAAAAGCATAGCTCTGGGTGTCAACCTTCCACGATTGGCTAAATGTTCACTCTGGCGTCTTTAGTAGGATTAATTGTGTTCATCGGAGGAAATAAGAGATATGTCGGAGTGACAATTTTGACTGTGTTGATTAAGAACACGACGGCCCCAAGCTTTGATCGTGCTTTTTCGACACACCGTTGAACTTGTCATTAGCAACCGATAATCTTGGTCGTGACGCTGCGGGTATAGGAACCGTAGAGCACATCCGCTCAAACATCTCGTCGACAAATACATGGCGTGCACTGACGCCGCGTCAGCGGCCACTGTGGAGCACGTACCTTTTCATTTTACATTTCGCACCACCAAATTTGTTTTTATCGGCAATGCCAAGTATAGGTAAGACTGAAGTTACTGGATTCTGGGAAAGTAGCGCCGAGCTCCCGTATACACTTTTTCCACAAGGGCGCAGCCATCTTGACTGTCGTCACTTCAGGTATGCGGTAAAACAACGTTTTCATCCCCCCCCCGCCGCTGGAAGGTGTTTACGTAAAATGCGTGATACACATTCCTCTTTTTGCCTCACCTATATTTTCTCCCATATTCCAGGTTGAAACATTTTTTTTTTTCGTCCCGCATACCAGATACGGAGCCCACGTAACTGGGAACGACAGAAAACAGAAAACGTTTAGGGTCACCATTTTAGTTCATGGAATGAGCAGTTTCTCCCTGTCGTCTCCATTCTTTGGCGAGCCTATCGAAATTCGCTAGGGATGGGTAGTTTCATATAGACATTTCTTGAATACCGAGATTTTGTTGCCCGCAGACCAGCGAAACAAGCCCATATTCTCGCACCGCCACCTCATGCGGCGTCGGTATTTGGCGGCATGTGAAAACTAATTTTCCCGTCTTCAAATACGCGAAAACAACAATGCCATTGTAAGAGATGTCTGGTGATAAGAACGATTGATAATTTGATTCAATGCACAGTGATCAATGGCGCTTATATTGGCGAGGAATGCTTCTGGTACAATTATGCCTCATAGTGATCTTGACGCGACTGGTTCAGAACGACTCTTTCGAAGCTTCGAAGATTTGAATGGACCAAATGGCGATTGCCATGGCAACTAAGACCGATCAGCCAATCACCTTGCGAGGTTTAGTCGTGCGTATGTTCGTATCTGTTGGTGTCCGGCTAGCGGGCAGGAAGGCAATGGCACTACTTTCCCAGGATCCAGTGGCATAAGGTATGATTAAATGCATGATGCGATTAATTTTGACGTGACACTTCCAAGATCACAATAACCGAACGTGGCCTTGCTCGATTTTCTTTGCGTGTCTGCGAGCAACTTGCATTATTTCTTTCGCCCGTCAAAATGGGTTTTGTCTGTCGACTGGGTCAGTGCCGGTGGCCTCGACTTTGGCGACGTGCCAACAGCGCCGCGTCGGGTCGCCTTTATCTTTTGGTACTTTCGTGCTGCTTTGGAACGCTGCCGGTTTCGATTCGCTACGCGGTCGCGATATTTTCTCTCTTGTTCTGCGCCGTGTTTGTCTTCCGCCGGCTTCTCTCGTTTCTGCTCCTCTGGCAGCCTCTTCTCCGTTTTTGATTCACCCGGGAGACGGAGAAAATCCTTTGTGCCGCTCTTAGGGCCGCCGCTGTCTCGCGAGTAGCGTCCGCTTGGCTGCACCGCGGGCCTCGGTCGCCTCGTTCCTGAGCGCCAATTCATTTCTCCGGTGTAAGGACAGCGTGATTGTCCTTTACAAGGACGCTTGAGCTCCTAGTCAAGCGAGAAGGTCTAAGAGAGCGGGGCTTTATTTCGCGAACGGCGTTTCTTAGAAGCGTCGCCCGCGATGTTTCTGCCCAATAAGGAAGTGGTTGTATACAGGCTTAGTAAACTACGCTCACGTTTAAATTGCCGAGAATAAAGAAAATATGAAGTAGGGAGTGCAGTAAGCATTCGGCGAAAGTGATTAGCAGCTTCGATGAACAATTATAGGAAATTAGATGTTAAAATATTGTGGGATGTAAATTGAGGTGTTGCAAACATCGACTCCAATTTATTTGAAATTTGTTAGTTCTGACTTTTAAAGTCTGTGAGGTCACAACTAAGATAAGCAAGTCCGACTTTCCTCTGCGGAGCTATCAGTCTAAGTAACATAGACTCCGTATGTTGAGGACGGTCGAGGGCTCGTCCAGTTAGCGTCTGTGCAACTTTTTTCCTTGGTCTCCCTTCATGATACACTTGACGGAAATAAACATATAATATATTATATTAAATTGTCTCGGATGGAGAAGGTCTGACGAGCAAAAACTGAAAATAAAGGTTTAATCGGCGAACTTGTGGAAGAAACAAAAGTGAGAATGAGCGTCGAAACAGTGGCAGCGAATGTCGCCGCGTCGGCGTGACAGCTGGTTAACACGAGATGCTGCGTGTCGGCAGGGCCGCGGTAGGCTTCTTATCTACTGCACTTTCTATCTCGAATATCTCGACCTAGAATGTTCGGGAGTGATCTAGGGCGAGACTGACCCGGAAAGCGTCATTCTGGCATTCTTATCTTTACACTCAGGGGTAAGAGTAAGCTGAATCTTGTAGAAGTACGGAGAAGCGTTCCTTCTCGGTCATGCACGCGGCAATAATAGTATTATGTTATATTATATTAATTATAACTATGCTATATTGTAATATATTAGTATTGCATATTATATTATATTAAGTGGCATTGGCTAATTGGATGAATTCTTTGTCAATATATGTTTAGATTTATTATTATGTGTGAGCGACGAGAGAATAATGAGAGAGTTTTAGAAACAAAACGAGCAGTATGGTCCCTAGGGACTATACGAGCAGTCAATATTTGTAGTTGACTTGCTACTCCCGCGAAAAAAAGAGCTAAACATGAACATCTATTTTGGATAGTTTAATTAGTTTGAATAGCTAAGTAAAAAGAAGAGATGACGTGAATGAGATGTAATCCAGTAGTGAAAAAAGCACATTATCAAACGAGAGAAAGAAAGGATTTCATACAGGAAGTATTGTATGCGTAAATGTTAGAGCTGAAACGGAAAACCAGTGCGACGAACAGTCGTCTTTATCTTCTTATTGTATACGACTCACACCAGTAAAGTCACAGATCGAAACGGGCAGGGTGCCGTTTCGATCTGATGATCTGCATGGATACACGCAGATATACGAAAATATTGAAGGGACCATGAAACGATTTTGAACTCAAATTTTATCCATGACACGTACGTATAAAAATTAGAAAACAAAAATAGAAAGCCAAGAGCTTTTTTCGCTATAAAAAATTTTTAAAAGAGAAGCAGACCCTTTATACCTTTCTTTCGTTCGAAAAGATTTAAGCCTTTCCACTGCGATGCATCCGCGGTGCCAATGTACGTCAGCCAAATCCACATCGCCTGTGGGATAAGAGCCTACCCCACCAGCACCGCGATCGTAAACAATAAATAGCCGGCGAATGTTTCTTCGAAGATTTGTTAAAGAATATTCTAATCCACATTTTGTTGAATAACTAGCGATGTAACGGAAATTGCTAAATCTTACAGTGCTCGGAGAGCTATGCGCCATCTATCGTGTGGTAAACGAAGCAAGAGAAAGATAAGACTGCGTCTGCTCCGCCGTGCTGTTACGCGGTTCCTGCTAAAACATGGCGTCGGTGGTGTTCGTTGACATGGCCAGCGTGGGGAAGCTCATCGTTCCGCGTAGAGCGCTATCTTGACTGAATTTTCGTCGTGTGTCGCGATGCTTCACCCAGTGCTTCCAAGAAGGGAAGATCCATCTACTCGTGCGGCGATGTTGTGGCGGCATCCTTAAGACTGCGAGCAACGCTCGTGCCGTCGTCTTTGTTTATTGGACTACAGTGTTGCTTTCAGAATTTGTTCCCTCGAACATCGCCCAGATTTTTTGTTTTGCGCGCTTTCATGCGTAATCTGCTCGGGTTCATTGGTAATTACTGGTGCGTACTGTATCTCAAGGCGTGTATGAACAAGGCGGATATTGGCGCGTTTTCATCACCCGAAGAAAGTGATTAGGGAGCAAGCATTCCGGACAATCGCAACGTCTATGTAATCACGAAAAGTCATATATCTACGTCGCTACCTCTTTGCTATCGATTTCATCGCTCTTTTGCAATCGTAGGAACGGCGCTCGTGGCGAGATTTGTACCCATCGAGTAAAGTCGTGTTTAAAGTCTGCATCGTCCAAGACGGCCTATCGCATCTTTTTCTTTTCTTTTTCATCCGCTCTGCCCTGCGAGCCTATCCTGACAAGATATAAGGTTAATAAAACTTGAGCCGATAGAAAACTTCCTGTGCCTTTTCTGCATACGCCAGTGAGTGACAAAGCGCGTCTCCTACTTTTAGCGACACCAACGAAAATGGCTGACGGCGGCGGATGTTGGCCGTTTGTTAACGACCTGCTGCACTTCATAATTAACCAGCACACAGGCAGACAGTTACTCAAAATCCAAACACGCACAAACAAACACTCACACAGCGTTGAACCATACTGCCCCAGCTTGGGTCGAGACGCAGCCGACGCTACAAGCGCGAGCGCCGGGCTTTCAGCGTCTGCTAACAATACGCGCGCCGTGCAGGAAGCACTGTTCAGGCTGATGTCGTGCTTGTAGCATCGGCTGCGTCTGGACCCAAGCTGAAACGAAGTATATCAACTGATTTATTTAAAAACTTCCTCTTCTTCGACCTCAAGGAATAGGTTGCCAAGGAAGAAAAGGGGAAAGCTCTGTTTGCTATTTAGTTATCTGCTCTGTTTGCTATTTTCTTTAGACAGAGGACAATCAGGACCGGTAGTCGTGCCATATGCGCACTTCATGGTCTAAAGAAAATAGCAAAACAGAGCGAATGAAATGTAGTGTTTTCAGCACCACACAAACTCTACAGCCTGCAAAAAAGACTTCCAATGGTCGTCTGTTGTAATCCACGTTTGATCGTGTTGAAGGGGTAGTTTATTCGTTTCCTTCCTGTGGGCTATATGGCACAGACCGGGCGGTGTTTAAACGACTGCCTGCGAGAGCACAACAACAACATTGCCAATGCCAACTCCGTCACCTAGGTATCCACTGTAGGGATTGGGCTGCTTTTGCGCGACTGGACAACTGTGCTGTGTTAGGCAGGAGTAAAACCGGCTCACCCGAGAAATAGAGAGAAGCGGAGAACATTTGCAAGACGGGAAGCCCAGTGTGTCAGCAACTCCGTCCTCAGCTTTTTATCGTGAGAAAGAACTGCATTTATTTAGAAAGAACGGAGCTTTCGACAGTAAGCCAGTATATAACCACTGCCTTTTCGCTAGTGTACTTTTGATATTATTTATACAATCAATTTTTGTAACTTTTGGACACTTGTGGCGCCACGACAGAACCAGTTACGCCAAGAGCGTAGTCGACAGAAAGACCAGCATACCTACCTGGTTTATATACGTCGCATTAATTTTGTAAATTATTTTTGCATATTTGTGGGACCACCGGACTCGAGACTGTATCAGTATTACTTCCCCCTTATTTTCCTCTTCTTTTTTCTTTCTATTTATATTTCTGTTCATTTTTGTGTCTACTTTTTTTCGCCTTTTCCTTTTCTATTGCCTTGTCTTTCCCTCTTCTCTCCTTGGCAACCTATTCCCTTGGGGTTGAAGAAGAGGAAGTTTTAAAATACAAATCAGTTGATAGTTCAGCGCTGTGTGAGTGTTTGTTTGTGCGTGTTTGACATTTTGAGTAACTGTCTGCCTGTGCGCTGGTTAATTATGATGCTCTTACTAACTCGCCCAATCTGCACTGACCTGCTGCACTTGTTGCAGTGGTTGCAAAGATGTGTACGCGCAACGTAGAGCGGTTGTTTCGGTCGCTCCGGTCACAACGGACGAAGTCGTAGCTAACGCGCTCGTTGCAAGTGCCACAATTACAGTTTGTGCAGTCCGGAGCTTAAAAAGAAACGGCAGCAGTTTCACTGCTTGCCACTCGAAGAACCGCATCGAAGCACTCGGTGCAAGCTCATCGGTTTGAGGGACACCAGGTCTAAGGTCCTCAGTGTATGCTCGGAAGATTCCGTACATTGGCGTGGCCACTCATTGTCGTCCGATTCCGACGAGGAACATGGAGTCTTCGTCGGAAGAGTCGCCCCACTTTCTAAAAGGCGTGCCGGCGTATGGGACTGAGTCCCATGCTGTCGCTGTAGCGCAACATATCTAATTAAATTTCGCTCAGATGCGATGTGTCCACGTCTAGAGTGGTGATGTGGGGCGCGGATTCAGAAAAATATATTGGTGGCATCGGCGCCATGAGCGCGGTAAAACCCTGTGGTACAACCTACCGACACACTGCCGGCTCACCGCTAACGCTCCCATTCTCCTACTGCCGAGAGAACTTCCGGTTCCGGTGACAGAGCACGTCACGACCATCAAAATTACGCCTCATCTTGTTTTGCGGTCAGTTGGAAAGGAAGAAAACTTGATATTTCAATATTTTTTGGTGTAGAAGTTAATAAACTGAAACGAAAATGGATGCCTGTTCGGCGTTCAGTGAACATTGAAGGTTTAATGTAAAAGTTATTTGGCAAAAGTAAACATGTAATTTCGATGGTCCCTTTAAGGAAGCAGCAGACAGAAGCTCAGTGTCACACACGCACGCACACGCGTCTTCCCATTCAAGCCTCGACCGCTCAAGAAGGTCGTCTCTGGGGCTGCAACCGGGCGATACCCGGCGTCCGGGTTCTCGCCGACCGTGAGACCGGTGGCTCGCGTGGGAGCACTTGAGGCCCAGCCTCCGCCGGCCTCCTAGGACCGCGATCTTTCGCTCCGACCTGTCAGGTGCGGGGCGAGACGCTAATCCCAGCGGTGCTTCGCTTCTCTTCCCGACGACTGCCCCGCTCTACGCAGCATTACGAAACAAACAACGACCACAACAAAATCGGGCTGGCGAAATAGGGGGAAACAGAAGTGAAGCGTAAACAAGAGACTCGGGTACCGGACAAGCAAGAAGAATCCCAACGCTAACAAAAACAGCAACAAGTCAACTACAACAGCAGCATCGTAAGAGTCAGTAGCACAATCCTTTGTTTACCTCGGCGATCCGTTCTGCTCCCTCCGCACTGGATAGTCTTTCACTATGGGCCGTTCTTTTATTTGTTTTTCACCTTGCTCGGTTTTGATTGGGTTCATTTTGGTAGAGAGAGGGGGAGGGGGGATGAACTTGGCCCGTACATTTTCGCTGCTGCGACTGATTGTTTTGCTCGCAGAATGTTTCCTCTGAGCTGCGTAAGCCGTTCAGTTGAAAAGGTAAGTCTTTGGAAGTGAAGGAGGTAGTGGTGATGGGAAAGCTTACTTTGCGTTTGTTTCTTGACCGGTGCCGTTTAGGTCATGTTTCTGTTCGTACCGCGGTGTTCGCTCGACCCCGTGTTTCGTGGAAAGAGTGCGTGCGGGTGAGATCTAGCGGTACGTGCTATATTGAAGCGACAAAGCTTTTTGTGCTGTAAGGTACTACAGTTCAAATGCCAAGCTCGGGCTCAATTTGTCACCTCCCAATTCATTACCATCCTCTGTCAAATTAATTTGTTGAAAAAAAAACACGTAGCACTTTGTCGAAAAGGATTGAATACGCAGTAGTAGTGTCGGCTCAGTTGTACCGTTTCTACAGGCCCCAACAAGATGAGAACAGAAGGGCGGTCCTTCAGTTGTCATGCCTCTAGCGCGAGCTTTTCACACCTTCGATACTTTCAGCGTCTCGTGAGTGTTGGGAGTGCGCGGGCAGCCCGAGCACGGTGGAAGGCGACGAGGGTGTTCGAAAAAGACACTCTGCCGTACTTAGCTTGACAGTGACCATAACGCTTCCGTCACCACTACAGGATGCCTCATTGAACAAAGACGCCGGGGACGTATAATAGAATTGTAACACTTTTGTTTTCGCCTGCATTGTATTCCGGCTACTCGTCTCCTCAAAGTTAAACATTCCTGTATAATTTCCTTGTGCGTTCCCACATAGAGTCAAATTGTATGCTGTTTTTATACGAAAACTCTATGTTTTATTTGTAGAAAGCGCGGCACAATGAATACAAACAAATCATCGCTGACATTTTCTCCTTTAATGCGCGACTATAGGGATGCTATGGAAATCGCTCGTGTGTTGGAATGTGTCCATTCGGGACAACGAAACAAAATAAAAACACTAATGTTTGGTGTAGGACAAAAAGCAGGGCGAGAAAAATAGCTGAAACAGCAATGTCGTATTCGCATTATACTTTTTTTTTAAATTTATGTGCCATTTGGTGGGGTGGCAAGGACACAAGGTGAATAGAAACACCTGACAAAGGTGCCCAACCCCGTGCATGCCTCAACAGGGCACAGCACATACAAACACTTGAAACAATAAAAAAAGAAGGCTATATACTTTTATTTAAAAGTAACGTCAAGCTCAAAATATTATCTTTTATTTTTTTTAAAGGCCAACGGAACTCTATTTTTTCAATAATATCAAACATTTGTAAGTATTGGTTTAGTAGTTGGAAGATTTGGTGTGATAAACGTTAATCGCCATAGTTCGTACTTATTTTGTTGTAGTGTATTGAACATGTCGTAAGTTATATGTAATTTCACTTTTTACGATATGACTATTAAAGGTCATGTCCGTTTTGTGAAGATGAAAAATTATTTTAGTAAGGTTGAAAGTAATCAGCTGGTTCATGTTAATAAACGGTGTTTCTGAAAATATGCCTCGATACGATCAACGCTGCTGAGGCACTCAATACATCGAATAGCTCTTTTCTGCCATACGGTAAACTTTTCTAATTTGGATTTCGAAGTAGTCTCCCAAACTAAAGAACAGTAATGCACATGAGAAAGGATAACTGAGTAGTAAATTTGACGTTTTAGCCATGGTAATAGAAGTAGTAATTTATGTAGACTGATTGCTCTGGAAAGAGTTTCACCGAGCTTAGTACACATGAGTAGCCCAGTACAGGTTTTCGTAAAACCACACACCCAGCAACTTAATCGATCCAACCTCATCTAATAACTTAGTTACACAGCGCTCTTAACTGTCATTAAGGCAGCGACAGTTGCCTCAATGGCGATCGGCCGGAGTTACATGGCGGCACCAACTGTCACTGAGCCGCTAACGGTCACTGAGTTGAACTAAGCAGGCCTAGCTTAGTTATACTCTATTTCACCTTATGGCGTACCCAATAGCGTAGCCAGAATTTCTTTTTTTTTTTGGTGGGGGGGGGGGGTTTAGAGAGAAATAAAAAGAAACGTCTATTTACAGTAAGTACAGATCGAATCGTTGCCCGACCGACGTTCTTCACGACCCTCGCGCGTCCCCTTTTCTTCTTTCTTTTTGTCCTTTCCCATGTCTTGCACGAGCCACAGTCGCGTCACTCACTTTAAAGTCATCAGTGAACGAAAAGAAAGACGAAACCGAAACCCTGGGTATGTCGCGCCTTTGGATTTACGGTTGTCGTTTACGTCGACCTTCACAAAATGAAAATTTTAATTGTTTCAATTATTTTTTTTTGTATTTCGCCAGGACCTCATATTTTTCAGCCTTATAAATTTTTCGTATAAACAGTTTCGTTTTTATTCATCTATATAGCGTGGCGATTCCCCAAAGTTTTCTAAATTTGTTGTTTGTAGTCTGCTGTGGAAAGGCTTGTTTATATAAAGCAATAATCTTACACAAATATCCTACGGCACCTCTGGGTCAACTTAAATGGTCATGAAACGATATCGGGTTGGAATGTTTTTGACTTTGCAGAGGCGTACTGGTCCTAGTTTTGCACAAGTATGCTCGCACAAACCGCCACTGATTCAGAAGCTGTTTTGTCGCGGTGAAATCGCGAGGACAAAAGGGGGCTATTTCTTTTGTCTTGCTTTCGCAAAGCTTGATGACTTAATAGTGGAATCGAAACCACTTGCCTGACGACAGTCAAGCGCGGCTTATGGATGGACACAGGAATTCCGTGAGCACCCGACTTCGGCTTATAACAATCAACGCCTCGGCGGACACTCGGGTAGTGTGGCCCGTGTTCAACCACTGCGGTGATGAGAGTAGCCAAACTCTAACGATGACTGGAGCTCGGCACGCGTTTTCTTCTTTGCCGACCCCAGCGCGTGGCTATTATTAACGTTGGTGGCGTAGTATAGGCACCAGGACACGTGGCCGCTTGTTCTGGCTCCGAATAAGGGGATGAGCGATGCTCATATTTCTCGAATTTTTTCGGGGGCTGCCATTGCCCAGAAAGAAAAACTAAGGCTAGTATATTCAGTTATTAACGTTAGGGAGCGATTTCAAGAAGTGTTTAGCGAAAGTAGAAAAATCGTTTCATG
>JAZHYW010044919.1:0-19289 GCA_037355805.1 Ixodes ricinus | reverse complement strand
GTGCACAGCGCACAAAAGTCACATCAAGTAGAAGAAAAAAAAATTAATTGGCACTTTAAAAAATGTTGTCTAGGCAAATAGTCTTCAATTTACGTTTCAAAGCTCCTCGAGAACTTACGTCGAGGAGAACAGAGGGGAGGTTGTTAAAAATATGGGATACATAATAAAGGCGAACGCATTTTCCAAAATGTGTTTTGATGCGCGGCGTTTGATATGGTCTCACATCTCGAAGGGCGCGACAAACAGTGTTGGGGGTCTTAAAAGTGTTATCCCAGTAGTGCCTAAGCACTACTGTTTCCAAAAATAATGATCTAAAGGTTGGTAGCGAGAGGTCGTTAAAGAGGTTATCAGATCTTTGGAGAGTAGAACCGTAAGCTACACTACGCAAGATGCCATTCAGTAAGGAGTTCACTTTAGACTCTAATAATGCTGTACACTGTCCGAATACAGTTATTCCGTAACGGAGAATACTATAAACAAGGGCGTGCGTCAGAAGTCTTCTTGTTGTGGTGGGAAGAAGTATGCGAAGATTATATAAGGTGCACGAAGCGGCTCGTAATTTCTTGAAAATATAGAAGAAGTGAGAGTTCCATGACAGGTCGCAATCAAAATAAAGTCCTAGATATTTCGTACTGTTCACATAATCAACTGGCGCACATTCGCAAGAAACACAGTCTGACGTGTGAAGAAAAATTGGTTTGTTTAAAAGAACCTGTTTTAGCGGACTACGAAAGCACACTAGTTGTGTTTTCTTCGCGTTTACGCTAATGACATTAGCAGAAAACCAGTTCATGAGCCGTATTACATCTGACTGGAGTAGCTCAACAGCCTCATGGTAGCGTACATGACTCGACAACAGGACAGTATCGTCAGCGTATTGAAATACTGTGCAGAAGTTGACCGCCTTCGGAAGATCGTTGACATAGATGTTAAAAAGAAGAGGCGATAGTATCGAGCCCTGTGGAACACCAGCCTTTAGGGACATTTTCAAACTCCGAGCTCCACATATTGAAACGAGTTGTGTACGACTTGACAGAAAGTTTTCTAGCAGTGAGTAAAAAGGGCCTCTGAAACCGAGGCTGAACAGCTTATTTAAAAGTACCTTATGTGAAACTGAGTCGAAAGCTTTAGAAACATCTAGAAAGAGTGCACATGTGAAAAGATTATGGTCAAATGCATTATGAAGAACATCGGAAAAGTCTTCAAGTAAGGGTTGGGTGCCTTTTCCCATAACAAAACCGTACTGTTGGGGAGACATAAGGTTAAATTCATCTAAGAACGCTGACATTGTCAGGAAAATGTGTTTTTCTAAAAGTTTCGCCAGTGAAGGCAAGATAGATATAGGACGGTAGCTTTCGATGTTACTATGATCCCCATTTTTGTATAAAGGCCTGACAATGGCTGTCTTGAGATCTTCTGGAATATTACCTGACGTTATGAAGCCGTTTAACATCTTTAGTATCACATGCCTCAATGGTGCATAATTTCTCCGCAAATCAGCCATTCGGACGTTATCAATTCCAGGAGACAAACCCGGCTTAAAACTAAGCAACATACTATGTAGACCTTGCTCTGTAATTTCAGGAAGGAAGGCAGACGCTACATTCACCGAAGCTGCTTTTAAGAGACAAACTTCACTATCGCGTGAAACATTTGAAGTTTTTCCGAAATGTACATTAAACGCATTTGCCGTGGACTGTTTGTTACAAGGGAAATATCTGGCGATCGTCTCGTCGACAGAGTGTTTCGCGCTGTGGCCTCCTCGTAAATCGTTTACAACGGACCAAGTTACACGGGAATCATAACTTGAATCTATTAACTTCTGTTTAATATAGTTACGTTTAGCGGAGCGAATTAATGCAGTGACTTTGTTGCGCTGACCTCGGAATTCATTCCGCAGGTCTATGTTATCGGGAGAGCGACGGCAACGCGTCCACAAAATCTCTTTATACTTAATCGCGGCGA
This sequence comes from Ixodes ricinus, assembly GCA_037355805.1. Classification (NCBI taxonomy): domain Eukaryota; kingdom Metazoa; phylum Arthropoda; class Arachnida; order Ixodida; family Ixodidae; genus Ixodes; species Ixodes ricinus. Next base: position 17,324 of record JAZHYW010044919.1, on the reverse strand, counting down.
TAATATCATTATTTAGCCATATATGTTCCGCACGCCGCTTTCTGATAGTAATTACTTTTTTACTGCATCTTGTAAAAGTCTGCCACAGATTAATAAACTTCGTGTAGAGTTCTTGATTTGAATATGTTAGTAAACTTCCCCAATCATAAGAAGAGATTAATTTGTCGAATAATTTCCGATCGACAACCTCTATACGTTTTTTCTCTGGACAGGCGTGTCTTAGAGGCGTATCAGAAACCAATTGAACTGCGGTAAAGTAGTGATCTGCCAGTTTCTGCGAAATGACAGCAGACTTAACTGAAAGGCCGTGAGTGCGTATATTCATGTGGTCTAGACAAGCAGAAACAAGGTGTTCATTCAAAGTTTCCTCTCTGGTAGGTGCTTGAATTGTACAGTTGAGACCAAATTCTGAGAGAAGATTCAAGTAGTCACATACGGTTGACTTTGTGGGTTTCAAAGTGTCAAGGTTCAAGTCGCCGACCACGCAAAGTTGTTCCTCAGCTTGAAGGTCAGTCAAGCAAGTCCTCAATTCAACTAAAAAAGACGAAGCGCTTTCTGATGGAGGGCGATAGCAGGCGACTAATGCAATAGAGTATACTGAGTTGAAAATTTTGAAAGTGACACACTCTGCGTGAACGAAAGTATTTTTTAACTGCTCTGTACCCCATGAATCTTTGACAAAAATTCCAATACCCCCACCTCTCCTGTCAGAGCGAGTATAGAAGAATTGCTGATAACCAGGTATTGAGAACTGATCAACATAAGCAGCTGGTACATTTATCTCCGTTAAGACCCACACATCGACAAGATCGTGCAGGGAATTGGCTATAAGACCAAATTGCTCCCAATACTTCCTAGCACTTCGAATATTAGTGTGAAAAATGGTGAACCCGCTAGTTGAGGAGTCAAAATTACTCAAAATGGAATTGAAATCATCGCAGTCAAAAAATGTGAAGGTCATGGTTGCTAGGCAATGCGCTCTAAGTCACTGACACAAGTAATGCGAATGAGTGGGGCGCCCTCTGCCTTCTTTGCGTAGATCTTTGCGTTTTTAACCCAGACATATCGATATTGTTTCACTTTGCTTTTCGCCCGGGCTTTCCAAAAGAGATCCTTGTTCGTTTGTGTCAAGTTCTCGTTAAAAAAGAGTTTCGGGAGTTTTTGTTCGCGGGCGAGAGTTCCCAGTGAGCTACGCAAGCTCAACCAGCGGTCCCTAGCACGCGCAGAGCGAAACCTGACTAACGTAATGGGTATGGAATCACGCGAAGAGGGCAGGCGATGAACGGCCTCAACCTCTGAAGGATGGAAGTCAGAAATGCCGAGTTTTTGAGCTATATCATCAAGCTCAACCGGAAGATCTTCATTGGGTCTGCAGGGAAGGCCATGGATCTCAAGGTTACATCGACGACTAAATTGCTCGGAGTTGTTGAGCTCAGACCTCAGTCGTTGGATCTCCTCTGATTGGATTGACATGGAGGACTTTAAAGAATTCACCTCGGTCTGTAACTCTCCAACAGTAGCATCCTGCTCAGCCACTTGTTTGAGCAGAGTGTCATACTGAGCTGAACAGAAGGCTACTGACTTAAGCACCTCATTGACAGATTGTTCCATGGCATCAACCGCAGATTTAACGGTGAGCAGCTCATCGACTTTTGACGGAAGCTGGGCGAGCGAATCCACGCTACTCTTGAGAGAGAGAAGCAAGTCGATTTTCTTGTTTACCTCGGCTAACTGGGCTGCAAATGACGTGGACTCAATATGCGAATCCGCTTCCAAGCTCCCTCCTGTCGACTTAGTCACAGAGGTGCGGCACAAATGACAGAGCCACTGTTCTCGTTTCGCTGAACTCATGGAGTTAAACGTGCTCGCAGCAACACCGGCACATGACTTTCCGAGGTGGTAGCTGTTTTCACAACCCGCGCAAATCAGGTATCTTCCATCAACAGGTAAAGGCTCGTGGCATTTGGAACAGTTATTGGAGGCCATGGCAAAATGGAAGGGGTGAAAGAAGCTAAAAATATAGGAAAATGCAGATCGAAGTTTGCAAGTCATACATTAAAAGAGTGAATAGCATGCTCACTTGCTAAGCGCGAAACAAAGCTGATATGCGCGTGCATCGTGGAACGTAAGTCGGGCTGTCAAACATCTGGTTAGGTCGGTGTTCGAAGCGTCCAAGCGTAATCACTGGGAGAAACCGGGCAGAGGCATACACTTTGCTGGTGCTCAAGCGGTGGTAGATGGAGACGATTTCGCAGAGCAAGAGCAGCTACCACGCAGCACACACCAAGGACGGTGCTGATGGTGGCGATTCCGCTGAACAAGGCCGGAAGACCTTACAGCGGCCAGGGGTATGCTCGCCACCAGCTGAACAGACAAGCTACACCGGCAAAACAGTGATTCGACGGCAGCCTTGTATGGTCACCGGGAAAAGCAGGTCTCACAGTACGTTGGTGGTCGGTTTCCGCAAAGGACTGGTCGCTGAATCGCCATCAAGTCTCAGACCTCCGCAGGACGCCGATGGTAAGATGAGACGACGACCGCTGGCTGCATGATTGATGGACACCGATGGAGGTGGATGGGGCCGCAGTCCCGATCTTCAAGGCGCCGAACTCGCAGTCAAGACGGCAAATAGACGCCACCTTAAGCCCGTGGTGACTCCAGGGCCCGACTTGGGCCACGAACAGTCCGGCGGTAGCACATCAGGTTGGAATAATCTGAATAATAACTGGAAATATGAAGAACGATCGAAAAGAGTGACTGCCTTCGGACACTTCTTCTTCTTCTAATCTTATAATAATAATAATAATAATAATAATAATAATAATAATAATAATGAAAGAAAATATCCTTTATTTTCTACACAGAAAATACAATATTGAGTGGAAACAATGAAAAAAGCTGTTAAAATAGCTTAACTAGTCCCAGCCCTGATTAATAATATACATGGTTATTCGAAAAGAAGGAACGGATTTCAGATTTGCATTTCGAAAGGATCGTAAAAGATAGAAACAGGTTCTGTACATCCTTGGATAGAGGAAGGTTCAAAGTTTAACGTTCTATGGTCCTTGAGCTTCTTTGCACTCAACATGAGCGCCAGATGTTGTGCGACAAACACACACAAAAAAACACGATAGTTTACTTTTTGCCACACACGTACCAACTGGTCCCTAGATATTCAATTCACAGCTTCGAGAATTCAATGTTTCAGACCTCAAAGAGCAGCAGATATGAGTGGGCGGATTTTTAAACTCTTTGAACTTTCCCCTGTCTAGTGATGCGCGGAATGTGTTTCTGTCTTTTCACAGTTTGTTGTGAATGACAATGATAATTCTGCTACTCCTTTTTGAATAGCCCCGTAGATCGCAGTTTAATAATAAGACCAATAAAAATAATAACTATTATCTATAGCCTCCATTCGAAAATGCTTTCCGTATACCTATACCAAAAATCACGTATCCTGCGAGGTGGTCGAACTGGTTGTCGATGAACTTGGGACGCACGGTGAAAGACAGAGAAAAAAAGAGAATAGAAAAGGCGCTTATCTACGCTCGGTAACGGAGGTCGGCGGCCCTTAAAGTTTACTGGCAACTCCTGAGCACCATGCGGCCACAAAGAGTTTCCCGGCCCCGCTCGGGTCCAGAGAAGGCACACTTCCGGTACGATCCAGTTTACAGCCTCATCCCTGCACGCAGGAACGGCACCTTACGGTCGGCGCGCGCCGCTGCCACGTCCATAATCGCGGCTGAAACGTACGCATCCGACGACGAGTCGATCGCTCGTTCTGCGAGAGTCTTATGCGAGCCGCCAGTTCGAAGGCGACTGGTTCAGAGCCTTCACCCAACGCAGCCTTTTTCACGTTCCGATCACGACGGCGTGAGCGACGCGGAGAAGCGCGGTCCCGCTGTACTCCGTTTCCACCTTGGACCGCAACGGACGCTACAAGTCGTTCAGAGCAAATCAATCCGGTGTCCAAGCCAATCCAATCGGGGCTGGATTGGCTTGGTTCGATGCGTGACCAGAAAACCCTTACTTTCTGAATAGAGACGGCACAGCGGTAAACGCACGAAACTCGTTTGGAGTGTACAGAGGTTCGAGAATAAAGTTTCCGGAACAGCCAACCACATCTGGTTAGAAATGGTTGGCTAGATCCTTCACGCATCGACTTCTGATACCTAGGACAATACGATGTTTGAGCAAGAGGAACCGGACAAGTATCGGGTTTGTTATCCTCTGCGCTAACTTCCTGTGCACTACATACGGAGTATCAATACGTAGTAGATCGTTCCGATGATCTGATAACGATCCCGATAACGATACGCCCGATGCATGCAAGGGCGTCGTCCAGATATCGCGTATCGATCATCGGAGATATCAACGATATCTGCGGATACTCACTATAGTGTTTACAAGTCAAGAAGGTAGCGGCAAATGCCTCAAGGGAATGCATGCCCTCCACCACGCTCCCATCCAATGGCGTCCCATCGTTTCAGTACGTCGTGACGACGTATGATGAGGTCTTGCCGCTGAATGTTACCCTATCTCGAATTGACCAGCGTTGTGGAACCCCCGAGGAGAGATTGAGAGTCGTTTTGGTGTCCGATGGAAACAAAGACGACTTTGAAGATTAGCTTCCCCCTCCGTGGATACAAGGCTACTTTCAGGGCTCAGTTATCCTCTCGATGAATACAAGGTCATTTCTTTAAAAAAAGAGGGGAGGGTGGTGGATCAGTTCCGGTATCACTCTGTAGCCATTATCTATTCATTGAAGCGGATACGCGGGTGTTTCCGAGAGCTATGCTCGACTGCGGATAGTTTCAAACGGTCGCATCACGATTATCGGAGGACTTCTCTACGCTTCTTGACTTGCTAATCGACTATGAGAGTTTTAGGGAACTTTTTTGCACATCCGATAAGGTACGATATGGGCCCTCCGGTACGAATTGCGCATATGCGAGTCTTCTGCTGTAGCGCATGCGCAGTTTGTACCGTAGGCCCCATCATACCGTATCGGATGTGCACAAACAGTTCCCTATAACTGTCCACTATTTAGTGTACAAAACGTTGGGGCTGCAAAGCAGAGCTTGATGGTAGAACATAATACAATACAAGCTTGATTTCCTCATCAACTGATGAAAGGGGAGGGCGTGAGAAAAAGAAAACTGCAAGACAGCGTGACGGGTCTCCCCGTTCCCCTACAATGGCACACAAAGAGCAGCTCGAGAAAAAAGAATAATACAAACCAAACTAAAGCCTCGAGACTAGGGACTGAGAACGAGGGACGACGATACGACACAGAAGTCTCAACAACTCGAGACTCCTGCGTTGTGTCGTCCCTGGCTTCTCGGGGTCTTAGTCTCTTGTTGGTGGCCGCTGACCAGGGCGTTGTCTGTCGCGTGAGGCGAACGAAGGCTGGCGTCCCTGGACGCTCTAATTGGGCCGTTGACTGAGCGTAAAAAGATGAGATGGATGAGCGAACCGGCTTCGAAGACTCCACGGGCTAAGTGGGGCGGCTGCCGAAAGTGTCACAATGGACGGGCCTGACGAGTATACCCGTGTTGGTGGCGTACTACGTGGGCAGGGCCAGGTCCCAGAGGTCAACGGTTAATGGCGCCCGCTCGCGCCGGCCCTGCGCTTTGCTCGTTAAGGATAAACAGGGCAATTTTGGACAGACGGCGGCCTCCAAAGCCGGTGCCCGTGTGGTCCGTGTTGGCGCGTCCACTTGGGACCCAAGTGCACTTTGGACTGTCGCGGAGTGTAACAGTTTGCACCGCTCAGCAAAGTGTGTATTGTTGCGGAATGGAAGATAGTATTTCCATGGTGAAAGTTTTGCATCTTAACTACTCTCCTTTTCTAGTTTCAACAAATGGTTTACCGTCTTATGAAGCACTATAAGGAAGATATTTTCAGGTATTAGTCAACATGTAGCTGAGAGGGCAGCGCGCAATGTGTTTTTGCAAGTTTCTGAATGCCTTAATTGTTTTAAACTGAATTTCCATATTTTAGTAAACTTTAAGCAAAGCATCACTACCTGCTCTTCTATTGTGGAGGGCCAACAGGCTACAGAAAATTTGATGTTCTCGAGATAGCGTTCTTTGAGAGGTCCCGTACACAAATCACGCAAGAACAACTAACGATTTTTTTCAATTCAAAAGAGCTAACTAAGTGTGTCAAGAGTAAGATATTTCGGTGCCAACGATGGAAAGCCCTACACCACTAGTTTCTTGTAATTGCAGTCGTCGGCTCTGTCCGCAGGGCAATCTCAGTTTCCTACAACTTTCTCAACCGTTTGGACCACAATGTGTCGGTCCACACACAATGTTGTCACATTATGTCTTGCCTATCATATTTTTGTCTGCATTTGCGTTATTCTTGCAGGGTATCCCATCCCACCTCCTAGAATATCCTTGCGAAATTGGCAGTATTGCTAATATGAATAAATAAGTATTTTAAACACGTCTGCATCCTAACTATTATCGGTAACCTTTCCTTGTAACCGCAGAGGCGGCTGTTTGTTGTAACCGGAATCGGATTTCGTTATAACGCAATTTTAGAGCAGCGCGTCGCCAAAGCAATCACGACCGAACCGATCGCAGCGTCCCCGTTCAGCATCCCGCAATGGCTAAGACCCGCCACTTGTTCCTGGTAACTGCGGTCTTCGGCTATCGTCTGCTGGACAATCACCAGTTTCCCAGAACCATATATGAATCGTTTGCACCACAGCGTGTCACTTCACGCGTTTTAATCACGCCTGCATTACCACTTTTCACTGGCAACCTTTCGTTATAAACCTAATCCGCAATATTTCACTATAACCGCAATGGGGAGCCTTTCGTTATAACCGCAATTGTTGAGCAGTGCCTAAGCGAATATTCGCAGGAAAAAAACAAGAAAGACGAAGTTTTTTAGCTACACTATCCTGCGAGGAAAGGGCGGCTGTCGATGGAGCCAGCTGCCAGCCCAAGGTGCATCCGCAGAGAAGACTAATGAGATGCAAGGAGCGGCAGCAATCGGCGCGAAGGTCGCCTGGTCATCTGCTAGCGAGGAGGAGGTCCGCGATGGCTCCAGGATCTGTCTGGACGCTGTTTTTCTTCATCCTCCCCCGCTCATCGAATACCGTAACCAGAAAGGAACAAAGTTGACAAACTCGCCGCGGCCGCCTGGCAGAACTTCCAGACACGCCGCTCGCAGGATCATGCGGCACGGAGCCACATCGGCGTGCACGTAACGATCGCCGTCCGTTCCACCTCTCGATGGACCGAAGGAAAGGCTACACACGGCCGCTTGAGCCACGAGATAGCTCGACCAATTGCGTCGAAGAACGCGTGGCACCGGGCTCAGGCTCCAAAAACCCGAGTTCGTGCCATCCAAGCGGAACGCCGTCACGTGGAAGTAGAGGAAGCATGTTCATCGGGCTTCGGTTCCTCTAGGTGGGGTTGGCTGGCCACTAGAGTATCGAATTAGCTGAATCAGTCAGCTGGCGAGAATGATCAGTGAGTGGGGCGAACAGGTCCATAACCAGATGACCAGAGGAAATGAAAAGAAAAAACGAACGTCGCGTATTCTTTTTTAGGTCCGTGCATATTTTGTTTTATTTTACGACGGAGCGCAAGGTTACGCTCCCAGCCATTGAAGCCAATCCCGTAGCGTTTGAGCGTCACGCGACAGAGACCACGTGACATGTTCGCCGCGTGGATTGGCTGAAACGACCCGTAGCGCCCGCCGCGCTCCATCGCGAGGCAGAAACGAACCATAGTGCACGGTACAAGCTTAGCTGCGCTCCATAGGAATGGCCTCAGGCTGAGCCGGTCGGTCGAGCTCGCTCGCGATCGCAGGTTCTCGCTTTCGCAAGCGCGCGGGGGACGCCGCCGCTCAAACAATAAGTCGGCGGCCTCAATGGCCGAACAAAACGTGAGACGATGGGGTACGGAGCCCCAATTACCCCAATTACCGTAGCTGGAAGAGACAGGCCCCAGAGATTGGCTGCCAGCACGGGGCGGTGCTGCTGCTGGGTCGCGGTTGATTTCGTACGCTGAGATGCCGCGCGTGCTTTGTATATGGTACGCGAGACGCGTGTTTGGTTGGGGCTCGTTGTGTACACGGGACGAAATTAGGAACGAACGCTGCAAGTATATCCATGTTCGTTTTCCTCATAACGGGTGGATTTTAATTTCTTATCCAACCAGGGGCGAGATGTTCCTCCCAGAGGATAAGAGCAGTCAAGGAAGTCGTCCGTATGCGTATTCGAACGGGCCCTGGTTACGATGGATACTACACATTCGATCGTTATGTTCCGCCATTTGATTGCATCGTGCTCATATCTGAGAGACACATAGACTGAGCAGATGAAGGGTAATAAAATCCACAGGAAGTAAATGAAAAAAATAAAGTGGGCGGGGCATTTTGCTTTGCGTTTAAGGCAAACGTTCTTAATTATTACTGATTTAAATTTAGACTCCTCAACTCCGTTATAAGCAGTTCGTCTATACTGGCGTGACAATCGGCGCTTCCTCGCAGCAGAGTTAGCACGAAGGCAACATCGACGCCTTTTCCCATTTCGAAAAGACAAGCTAGTACCAGCGTCAACTATATTCGGTGACAGTTAAAGAGTAAAGTGGAAGCTCCACCCACCTTTTACTATTATAGTACCCACATAGTCACATTCCTTTACTAATCGTTTTGATGCCAGCCTTCCGGCTGTGTAAAAAGATGGAAAGTGCCGGAGATCTCCTGCTTCGGGTATAGCTCCGTCGCGCACCGTGGCTGCACACTCGTTTTGTATGTGATTTTTTGCCGACCTTGTCCGCGAAAAATTCTAATGTTTCCTGCCTCGTCTCTTTGCAGGCGTAGCTGCACACTTGTTTGTATGTGATTTTTGCCCCACCTTGTCCGCGACAACTTCTAATGTTTCCTGCCTCATCTCTTTGCAGGCGTAGCTGCAACTCCAGAAGGCGTGGCGGACCCGGGAGCCGTCGGAATGAGTGTCCTTGGCCTCTGAACCATGTCCAAGATGCGGCAGCCCAAGTACGGCACACTGTCCGCTGTCCCCACCGCCCTCTACGGCGCCGACCTGCGCACCTACGGCTCGGTCAGGGCTGCTGCCGTCGACCAGGATGCACCTGCGGGCGCCGGCAGGACATCGACGACGCCGCCGTCTACTATCACGTCCTGGGCGCTTCGTCGCTCGGAGCTGCGTCCTTGGGCAGGGCCTCGCTGGGACGCGGACACTCCCCGCGACGCCGGTCTGCCGTCCAGGCCGTCAAGCAGGCCAGCAATGGTACCAGTTCGGACGCTGACCTTCCAATCAACGACCCACTACTGCGGAAACTCAGCCGCAACAAGGACCGCTTCAGTTCTGTCTCGTCTAGAAGATCCATACTGGAGTGCGATGTAACGGCGTACGACCTCATCAAGAAGTACCTTCGCACGCCCGCGGCTCCCGACAGCGACGATGATGACCTCAACTGCAACGTTGTCCTCAATGGTGCCAAGAAGGGCAAGAAGAACATTCCCGTTGCTCCTTCGAGGGCTCCAGACCTCCGGTTACGCTGGGGCTATGGCCTGAAGAACCGGATCCAGACTATGACGAGGATAGTGACGTGGGACTGGAAGTCGGACGCTTCAAGGACCTCAAGATCTCCTACTCACCCCGCTTGTCCGTAAGGGGTCCACAGCGGCCGCTAAGGCTCGGAATAGTGCCGCTGCTGCCACGAGACGAGCTCATTCCTGCTCCCCTGCTAGGCCCACGACAACGGCCAAAGCACGACCTCGCAGAGCGTCCACGTGAGGGCATCCTCAAGAATACCATCCAGAAGAAGAAGAAGCCAATGGGGACCCAGCGTGGCAAATCTTACGGTCCGCGTAAGAAAGTTACGTTCCAGGACGCCTTCGACCCCTTACCAGGCCTGGGACGACTCGTGGGACAACGCGCAGGGACCTGACGTAAATAAGACGCGTCCTGTCGTAGAGGGTGCCTGGGAGCCCACGTCGCAATCGACGCATCGTCCCGGTCGTGCTGCAACATCGGCGTACACGAACGGGAACGACACGACGCGACGTCACGGCGTCGGACCGCCCTCGAAGCATCTTGCAACCGTAGAACCAACTCAAGCACGACGACTCGACATACCCCGCAGTTCGGCTAAAGCTGAGACAAGGGCAGAGTCCAAGCCTGAGCCCAAGCAAGCGCAGAAGCCTGACCTCCACATAGACCCGAGGTACCAGGGGAACGAAGGAAAAGGCGACGCAAACTTCGGCCATAAGTTCGAGGTTCGGCCCAATGGCCGAGCGGAGCGCGGGACCGAGGGGAGGGGCGACCTGGATATCAATTACGGTCTTGGCGACTGGGACCTGGGGCTGGACTCCAAGCCCGATGTCCTCTTCAGCGATCCTGGAAATGGACAGGGTAAAGATCTCGCCAAGCCAGATCTCAGACTTCATACTACCAACAATGCTAGGCTATCCATGAAAGCCGAAATCAATGATCCTGTAACAGACTACCCCGAAGACCAGGAGACTGTCATCAAAGATGATCAGCCCGCGGATACCAAAGCTTTTTCAGTGACCGACGACACTGCCCACAATGCCATCCAGTGTGAACCGGAACAGAAAGTGACTGCTAGTAAACCAGTGAGCGACAGCGTGCCGAACAGCACGATCCATTCGAAAGTGACCAGCGACGACGAGTACAGTGCCGAGTGCGAGCCCCCCTCTGGACCGGAGCCCAAACCCGACCCGGTGTACGATTCCAAGACGTACCAAAGGACAGGCTTCAAAGTGAGAGCAGAGACACACCCGGACACCAGGCTGACAGTGTGCAGGCCACTGTCGCCGCCGCCGCCGGTTCCCACGTATGGCACAACTCCGGCTTCTAAGAGACCACAGACGGGTGAGTCAGCATCTCCACGTTCTGCGCGGTACGCATACCCGCACTGCTCCGGTGCAGCAGGCGAAGCATTCGTTCAGGGTGGCATGAATAGTACGCAGTAGAAAATCAGTATTATTGGAGATTCGTGTTGTCCTGTCATTTTTTTTTCTTTGCCACTCTCTAAGGTAAAAAAAGTCAGGTCTTTACCACCTCGCCTGCATCCTTGCATTAACTTTATTATTGGATTTGCTTACCATCATCGGCTATCTTAATAAAATGATTTTCCGTGATATCCAGTGTTGGTTGCAGAAATGGCAAAGATGATGATGATGGGCTGAAGATGATGATTAGCCATAGTTTGAGGCACCCATGATAAGTTAGCACAGCGATGAACGTAGAGGAGATCAATGTACAGGGTGTCCCCTTAAGCAACCTAAATATTTTTTCCCGCAAAAAAAGAAAAAAATTATGCATTGTTTAACGCGCTATTTCCGTCAAAATGTATCGATAGGGGCCCGGACAAGATGCCAAAGTTTCATAGCTTAGAATTATATAATTCAAAAGTTATTTTCGTACATTTTCAATGAGAAAATGGCGGCCTACAGAAGCCCACGAATAAGTACATGGTGTGTTCAGATAAGGATAGGGCTGTCAAGCCGATTGTTTCTTTTAATTAAATGTTTATATCTGGCAACAAAATATGTCCGCAAAACAGAAAGGAGCTTGCTTTTGCAAAATACTTCCTTGTATTCGTTAAAAAAAGTGTTTCAGAGGAAGTAAAACAACGAGTTTCTCAGCTGCACGTAGACGCAACTTTAGGGACACAGAAATAAATAAATACAACTTTCTACAACGTAAATATATTTTTGTTGTATATAAAGCACGCCAACTGGTCTACTTGAATTAGTTAAATTTATTTTAAGTTCATAATTTGAGTAAAATAAAATGACACAATTGGCCCTTTGCACAACTCGTTTATATTTAAGCATATATCGGCGATTTTTGAAGATCATCTTAGAATTAAGTTTCTAAGCCTAAACGTTTTGTACAGAGTATTCGATTCTTTGTTCATTCTTAACAAAAAAAAATAGTACTTATCTATTGTAAGTGGTCTTACATTACGCCCGAAAGCTTTCAAAAACAATAAAGTCAAAATTGATAAAAAAAAGTTTGTGTGAGGCAATTAAACAAATCATAATCCTCGATTTTTCCCTAACTTCCCTCGATGAACCCTTGGAAACCGGTAATCCGAAATCCGTAAAAACATGCTGTATTACATTGTTTTATATTTCCAAGCTTGTCATTTTATTGTACTCGAAATACAAACTTAAATACGATAAATTAACTAAATCATGTAGTCCAGTTGGCGTGCTTTCTGCATAAAAATAGTTACGTTGTAGCAAGTTGTATTCTTTACTCCTGTGGCCTCAAAGTTGCGTCCATGCGCAATTGGGAAAAACCTTCTTGCACTCCTCTCCGACGCGTTCTTTTTTTTTACTTTTCATTGTTTACGAAAGTGCAAGTGCAAAAGTAAGTTTGGTCCCGTTGTGTGGACATGTCTTCATCTAAAAACTTTATTTCAAAACCAAAAAAAAAAAAATAGGCATGACACCTCCGGTCGTTATCTAAACACAGTCTACATGGAGATGAATGGCGTCAGCTGCCGGAAATGGGCCCGATCTCCCCATTAAAACTTTCACAAAATCACTATAATTTTTTTTCTTTCTTTTTTTTCACTAAGATGACGGCAAGCTTTGAAACTGTGGCATCTCGTTCGCACCGCTAGCCCTACATATGGGCACAGTCTGAACGTTCGGCAATGCGTAAAATCTACTTTTGCGATTTTTTTTCTTTCTTTTTTTTTTTTTGGGGGGGGGGGGCATTTTGTATTTGTAAACTATACTACGAAGGTTCACCTAGTCTGACGTAGACTATTTTAAGCACCTTCCACCCAATGCATGCTTCTAATTTTACTCGATGCACACGGCCTCCCCCCAGTCACTTCAGTCTAAAGCCGCCGTATTCACACCGGCGGCTCAAAATTCCGAACTTCTGTCACCTATTATGTTTAAAATGCATCAAATTTCTTCTTCTTATATCTTTAATGTGTGGCTAGAGTACCACACACACTATTTCAAGCAAACGCCATGCAAACTTTAAAAAGAAATGGCCAGAAACGTTTTGCAGCGCCCCCTTTCAGTGATGTCCCTCACAATGTGGCTAACCCACTCGCGCTCGACACGACGGCGGATCCCTGATGTTAGCGGAAAACGACAGCCACCGCTATCTTCGCCGCGCTGCAGCGCAGCCGCACGCGGCGCGGATCGGGGGCTGCGTGCCGCCGCGAAGCATAAAACCCGCGCCGGGAGGCACAGATACGGGTCGACGACGACGACGACGGTTGGAAGGAACGTCCCCGCTGGCACACGGGTGGTCGGGGCGGCCAGGAAGAGGCATCACGAAGGTGCGCGAGGCGCTTACGTCACAGAGGCCCGATTGCATCTAGACCTTGTAGCCTAGTTCAGCGGTCGCTGTCGTCAGCCCTTCGCATAACGGTGTCCAACTTTTTTCCTTCTGCAGCGACGCCCGTCGCGGGGCGGTCTGAACGGCGCATGCCGGGAGGGACGGCGAGTAATTAAATTATACGTTCCATCGGTCATTATATCCATTGTTTTTATTTTTATTTATTTGGACGGAAGGTCTTGGGGAGAAGATACACTCTCCCTGCAGAGGCCCAGTTAGGCTAGTACATTGCATCGGCAGGCAATGGAAGTACAAGTATTAAGTGCACAAGTATGCTAACACAACTAGTGGTTGTTCTGTGATCGTCGCCCTTGGCAAAAAGCGATGCCAGTTATAATGCAAGGTACACCGCGGAGTGTATACTTAAAGTGATGTCTCGGGGAATGTGTTACCACCTAATTTGGAAGTCGTATTTTCCAGTAACTTTTAGGGTCGGTCTGGTCAAGTAATTCAAATAGATGGATAGTTGTTTTCCGCATTAACTGAGAGCCACATGTAAACAATAGCCAAACACGGATCAGGCTGAAAAATAGGGAAACGGCTGAAATGAGAAAAAAAAAAGAAGCAAAAGAAAGCGAGATTGTAGGATGAGTGATAAGGAAATAAGCCCTAGTAAAACGACACACATAGTGGGATAAATTACAGAGTAACGTGTCAGAGTCCAGGGAGTAAAGGCTCATTCACACTGCCCCATTTTCTTACGTTAAGTTACGTTACGTATAAGTCACCGAAACATTCGTCTCTCGAATGTCGCGAGTCATGCTTTCTCCTTGAACTGCTAGCCTCGCTCAATGTGAAACACAGATGTCCCCGTGAACTGTGGCGTAAGCGAACGTAAGCTTTTGCAACTTAATCGTAACGCAAGAAAGCGGGACTGTGTGAACCAGCCTTAACAACTAAATAAATATATCAGCTTGCCACTGCATTTTGTCACTAAAGTTAAATTCCGCTAGGCTACGCATTTCTTTGCATACACTATCGCATTCTTCTTCGAGCCGCAGGTTTAAAAAAATAACAAAAAACATGAGGGTTCAGTTTCCTGCAGAAAACAGAGACATATCCGATCACGACGAACAACAGAAGGACGAAGCTCAAAATACGACAAGATAAACTATGCGAATTGCGCCAGGACAATGAACACGACGTTTTGAACGATGATCATAATAATAATAAAACACAATCCGCTAATTTGAAAAATTCAGATGACACCTAAGCACTTCTTATGAGTTGTGAATCCGAAAAGCATGAATGTCGTTTTTCCGCTGCCTTAGTTCGTCTGCGGTGTACTGGCGTGGAGGACCACGTTTCGCTACTGCCGAGGTTTCGGCCGCCGACGATGTAGATGCCTCAGGCGCCGCCATGTTCTTGGCGCCGAGAAGAGCAGAAAGGGCCACAGCCTCCCCCCTCCCCCCCCCGCTCCCCTCCGGCAACGCCTGACACGAGAGCGGCGGCCGCCAATGGCTATCTAGGAGCCGTTTCGCTCAGCCAATGGAAGAAAGGACACTTTTTTCGCGTTCTTTCGAGGTTACAGACGCCGCCCGCTCCGCTCCATGGGTAGTTAATGCTTTCGCATTAATACTTCGCTCTGCTAAAGTCGAAAGAGGTAAGAGGAGCTTCTTTGAACCCTTAACCTGTAACCGACTACAAGCAGGGTAGACCGCCGCGGTGTACGACGCCAGAATCCTTGCGTTGGCCTCTGAGCTCTGACACACGGTGGCCAGGCCAGCAGCACCGCCGCTTAGATCGGTCCCACGGCGCCAGCCTGTCCACGCTGCTGCTGCAACCGGGAGAAAAAAGTCGGCATAATGGACAACTCGTGGGGCGCAATTACACCGTGCCAGTTATCTGTCCCACTGCGATGCTCGAGGGGCGGCTCCTCCGCCAACCGCTAACCTCTCCTTCAAGGCCGTCCGCAGAGAGACAAAGGGAAAAACTCGGGGTGTCTTACGGAAAACGGGAGGCACTCGCGGGGTCGTTCCGAGAATATGACATTTCCGAAACTTTCAGTAATATACTCCTGGCGCCAAAGCGAGAACGAAGACGAAGGGCGGCGCGCAGCCAAAAACCAGCAAATGAAGGCTTTTTTTTTTCTTCCTTCGCACGCGTAGCTTTCACGCCGAAAATGGCGTCTCGCATTAAGAGCGCGTTTTGTCAGGTGCGACGGGTGCTAAGCGCGCGCGCACTTTTTTCTCGTGCGTTCGTTCATTTCGGGCGCATTATGCGTGTAACCGCAAACCGCATTAAAGAGCCTATACATGCGCGCCGCGCGTTCCGCAATCTGACTCCGAGAACGGGGCATGCGCAATAACCCGCGCCGCGCGGTCAGCTAATGACGAATTCTGTAGCAAACGACAATCAGGGGCGGGGGGGGAGACTAAGCTGCGCTGCAAACGTGGGCGACTCACGGCCAATTCGGGCATTGCGTGGCGACATTGGCATTCGACGAAAGCGGCGCATTCGACTGCATGCTTCCTGATAGTCGCGTGCGCCCGCGCACGCCTCCTCCGATCGGGCTCGCATGGCCGCGTTGTCGCGTGCATGCGTTCTCGGCGAATTGCGACAGATCGGTAGCGGAGAAGTTCCTGGAGGGCGTACATACACCGGGTATTTAGGAGACCGGCGCAACAAGCACAAGGGCACGTAAAACTCCCGCCGGGGACCGTGAAGATAGCGGGGGTGGAACGAAGACGCGTTTGCTATACGGCGAGAGCTTGCGCGGGGAGACCAGATCGAATGGCAGATAGCTCGAGCAGGCTCACAGAAACCTCACTACTGTTTGTTTCCAAGTGCGCCGAAGCATCGGATAATCGGGTTTCTTTTGGGATACATAGATATACGTGGAGCGGTAACCCAACGCAACCGCAAGCTTGCAACTGTGTTTTGTTTAGATAGCGGGAAGTCGGCTGATATTTAACGTGCCTCACGCAGTAGTGACACACGGCCGCACGCCGGTACGATACTACTTCAGGCTAAAACGGGCAACTGGGATGAATGAGTACCCTCTGGGTACTGCGAGCTTTCACTTTACTTGCTCCGAGCTGCTGCCACCACCGATTGCCCCAAACGCACGCTGCCGCACCGACCGTTTCAAATATAAGGACGGGAGTTATTGTCGACACACACGCTCCCTCGCGTCTTCTTTCCTTTCACTGCGTTCACAAGACCAGGCTCGTCCTTTAAAAGCAAGTTGTTCTACATTACATTACGTCAGATAACTTTCCAGAAAAATAAAGTATGTATGGCGTCCGAGGGCTTGCACACTGTTCACGTGACGGCGTATTCAAGGTTAGTCTTTCGTGGGGCAGCCGCGGAGAAGCCCGAGAGAGTCCGAATTCACGTCTCTCAAGTCACGTGGCGATCCAGCGACGTGCCATTTCAAAGAAAGGCCCAGATCCGTGGCTTATTTCGGATTTGGGTCGGTTCTGCCTTTTGATAATGATTACATATAGTTCGCGTCCGTTGTTCACCGTCCATATTTCTCCACAAAGGACAGAGCAACAGGCCGCTGTAAAGCCGCAGAGTCACACTGCCGATACATCATACAAATGACAGTCTGTAGACACCATCTTATGCGTGTTTCTTCCTTCTATGACGGTCATACAAACACTGTCTGCAAACATGAATGGATGGATGGATGTACCCTTTGTATACCCTTTGTAGCGGGCGGTAGCTTGCGCCACCTAGCCTAAGTCTAAAAAGACAGCTTGCAGACATGTTCCAAGCCTCATGTATGCACGAAACAAAAGGCTTCGAATTTGCTTAAGGAGTGTCCACAGATATTCCTGGCATCATGTTTGCACCGAACGCCTTTTGTACGATGTTCGAGCAGAGGGAATGCGGTTTAAACGAGCGCGTGTTGAGGCGGGAGACCGAATCCAGAGGTCCGAAGTTTTCCGCCACGAGTATATTCAACAAAAATAGATCAAATTAAAAAAAA
>JAZHYW010044918.1:0-13381 GCA_037355805.1 Ixodes ricinus | reverse complement strand
CTTGTGTGGAGGAACAGTTACCGTATTATCACCTACCGCCCATCAGTAACGAGAGATTGAAAAGCTTAGGGCCCCCCGACATGAAGGAAGAAGAAACTGGCGTAGAAAGTAAAAAAAATTAAGAAAATATTGCAAGGGTGGGAGGACTGACGCCGTGGATCTTTCAAAAAATCAGTTTGTAAGTCTTCCATTCCTTCGTATGGTTTATAGCAGACCCTCTAAGATTTACAAGAAGCCTCAAGGAAACTGCAGCGACCACCCCCCCCCCCCCCTTCTCCATGTTGCAG
The DNA here is from genome assembly GCA_037355805.1 of Ixodes ricinus. Classification (NCBI taxonomy): domain Eukaryota; kingdom Metazoa; phylum Arthropoda; class Arachnida; order Ixodida; family Ixodidae; genus Ixodes; species Ixodes ricinus. The sequence goes on along the minus strand of JAZHYW010044918.1, from coordinate 13,094 downwards.
GCAAGGCAACAGATGCACAATTGTGAGCACGACACGCTCATGTTGCTTCTCATATATCACCCATTTCAATCACAATGTCAGTACAAAGTGAATGAAGGTGCTGCATGGTCTAGCAGCCTGCGGCATAGGGGGGGGTTGTCGTGTTTGTGGAACATGAGACAAAGCTCGTGGAACCCCTGTGTTCCCCGGAACCCAGTTTGGGCCCCCTGGTACACCAGCTTCCTTCGTTTACTACTGGTAAAAATGTTGACCAAACATCATTCGGCACATCGCTAGCTTATTTCACTGTGGATGCTGGCCCCAAGCAGGCCGACCGGGCAGCTTAGTACAACTTCAGTGCAGGGCGCGTGACAGCACCTGTTTGTCGGTCGCTTCTTGCTGAGAGGTGTCATGCCTCCCCAAGTCGGTCCTTCACAGGAACATTGCGATACCCAGTAAGACTCGTAAGATTCACTGGCATCCGACGCCAGATGCAGCATTGCGATGAGTGATGAAGCGCTAAAAAGATGAGGACTGGTAAGACAAGACACACACGCGTGAGCAGACTTGCACGCTCACTGTATTATGAAACTTGCAGTCGACTAAACGTTGCGCAATCTGAAGCACAGGCACTCACCCTTGTTTCTGTCGGAGCCGATGGCGCATGGAGGAAGCACGTGCTCGTGCATCATCTCAGCGTCCTGGGGTTACGTGCCCGCGGCCCTGTTGCAACCATACATCTGGAGCACTTTACGCCTGTGGATGCAACAAGCGCATTCAGTCCAGGATGCTTATATTTAAATAAAAGAATACGCAAGTCGCCTCATGAGAGCTTCTCGAGGACGCAGAAACTATGAAGTCTCATTGTAGTAATAAAAAAAAAACAGTAGCGTTTTAGACACTATTTTGCTGCGCGCCAGCTGCAGGAAGAATGCACCTTTCTAAGCGGTCCTCTGGCGCATAAACCCGCAAGTTTCTTTTCAGGACCTTCGCTGATCTCTCGTACTCGCATCTCAGCCTTTGGACCGTTCCCTGGACTGTCTGACCTTACACCGCAAGTGATGGAACTTGTTGCTCTTGAATTTTCTCCACAGCTATTCAAGAGAACCAACCTTTCAAGCATTGCAAATTGAGGATTTCGAGGCATTCAGGAAGCAAATCTCACAATCACCACATTTCGGGGAACCGCAACAAGACGACAGTATGGTGCCTAGAGGCACCTTCGGCCACGTGCATTTGCCGTCCCGTCCCGCCTACGCGTCGAGAGCGGTCCCAATAGCACCATGGGCGCCGGCATCGTGTCAGTCGGAGATGTGCTCCAGACAACACAACGACAGAGTTCGTTCTCGGCCAACTTTGAAACCGCGCCAACTCAGAAAGAAGTTTGGGGCGGACGGCGGAAGAAATTAGAGGCAACAAGCCTACCGAGGACGTCGCCGAAAGGGTCTTCCGTGTCCTCGTCGGCAGAGTCGGAGTTGCTGTCGTTTTCGGGGGGCCAGTCGAAGAGGGCGGCAACGTTGGCGTGGCATCCTCGGACGTCCTTGACCCACGGATCATCCAGCGGGCGTCCCCGACAGACTCCAACAGCGCCAGCAACACCCGCTCCTGTGTCGTGTGGGACGGAGGCGACAATCCGTCAACTCGCCCCAGGCGTCGAAAACAAGGCAGCTTACACGATAATGTCTACTCTTACCAAGTTTTCTTTTTTACTTATTTATTTATGCAGAGTGTCTTTCCTCTAGGCTTTACAGAAAAGCCGCATAAGCTGCTACTAGTGCAGTTTGTGCAGAAGCGAGATTATACGACCAGGGGCACATAATATAGGGGGCTAATCGTCACGAAAACTCGAATAAATGACTATAATTTGCCGATTAACTTTTTGAATAGTGAGAATAAACAAATGGTTCCAATCGGAAGCTAGCTGAACGCCACTAAAAGCCACTAAACCAGACACTTTTCTAAAAATTTAGAGCATGTGGGAAGTGCAGTGGCACGCTAAAAGTTGCTGCTCGTGCAACAGGCACAAGGCTGGCGGTAGGGAAGGTGGGGCACTATCAGGAATAGGGAATTCCTAACTTTCCACAGTGAACTTAGGGAACTGCTAAAACAATAGGGTTCCCCAGCTTTCTCTAGTAGAGTGAAGAAGTTAAGGAATTGTAAGAAATAGGAATTCTTTAAAAAAAAAAAATGAAGAGGTCCTTAAAAAAAAAAGAATTTGAGGTGAATTTTAGTACTTTTGTACTGTGACTTTGAATATCACAAGCATTTGACCCAAACATATCGACTGACGAGAAAGAAAAAAATGAACAAAGCCAACCACTGGGTGTGATGTCATACCCAGAGGTTTTAACAGTTTTGCACGTGCCGCTGTGAGGGACCGCATGCAGCGTCTTTGAGCGCTCAGGTAAGGCTTGCGGAAGGCGCGAATGTGTTGAGATTTCTATACACTATGTCACGATTCCCTCCTCCTACCAAACGTGCCATATTGCATCAGCCCTATTGCTGAAAACGCTCTAGCGGCTACTTGGCACACCAATCTGAAATATAATGACATTCGTGATCCTGGAGGCCAAATGAAGACAATTTAAACGTTTCTTTTTTCCCCAATAAAGAACTGTTTCAGTTTCCCTTTAACTTTCCCTAACAGGACAGGGAAGCTGAAAAATCGACCAGGAATGGGCAATTAATTAACTTTACCGAAGTGGAAAAAAATTGGAAAACAGAAAAGGGGACGGTCGAGACCCACTCACGTCTTCGGGAGGGTCTAGCCCAAGCACGGTCGGGTAGGGCCTCTTCCGAACTCCCCGGGGGCTCTGGGCGGGCTCTCAGGGGGACCAATCCTTGGGCCACTGCCCGCAGCAGCTCCAGGCGTTTACGGGCCACCCTGTCGGCCGCTTCGACCACGACTCGCCGAGGGCACCGCGGGTAGCGCCCGCACAGCATCCCAGGAGCTTGCCAGAGGCCTCCTCGAGGTCACGCTAGGGACAAACAGATGGCTGCTTCACAACAAACTTGCGCAAACCCAAATAACAGCATCCCAGAAAGCTTGCCAGAGGCCCTCCTCGAGGTCACGCTAGGGACAAACAGATGGCCGCTTCACAGCAAACTTGCGCAAACCCAAATAACACCATCCCGGAGAACTTGCCAGAGTCCCCACCGTGTCCTGAGCCCATAAGTTGTTTAAGAAAAAAATTATGCCTAACTCGAAAGAAAAGCAAGCACGTTTAAAAACACTGTACGGTCGCCGACCAATTTTCCGGACACGTCTGAGTATTCGGACGTTTTCGCCGAACACGTCACTCACCCCATAGAGGTGAATGTACAACAGTGACCAAAATTTCGGATGCCATAAAGCCTATGGCTCAATATTTCAGACATAATTTCCGTGATTACCTCAGTTTACAGCCACAAAACAGCTGCCGCGATAGCGCCATAAGCTTAGTCGCCACCATTTTGGTTGTTTGGATGTTGCCCTGTAGTCTCGATACCATGTCCTACGCAATAAACAAGCTGAGTTGAGGCTGATTGGCCCGAGCGGGACCGATTCAGCGCTGCGATCGCTCGACCGTGCCGTAGGATAGAGGATCACGTGATAAGGCCAGCTATTCCGCCTTGCTTTGGTCGGGACCTTCGGAAGCCCTTCAATCGGTACTTTCGATTTTTTTTGTGTTTGAAGCTTGATCAGTACAGGCGTGGATCGACTTCGGAAGCTGTCCAGCTCAGGGAGCAATGGTAAAGTACTGTTCGGGGCCGCAATCGCAGTTACGCAGACCGACCTAAATATCAGCTACCACATCTACCCCAAGGAGAAGCATTCCAATATAATTCATAAAATGTGAACAGTCTCACCCTGCGTGGCAGTACCTTTCTCATACAGCTAATATTATTTGAACAATGGGGTTAAAAATGTATGTACAAGTTGAGCGTCACGCAATGCAAGTAAGAGCTGAGTGCTAATAGACTTGCAACAGTAATTCACAGAGCGTAACAAGCCATAAAATTTTACTGTCTATTTTAATGCAAACATCACTCACAGCTTAGTGGTATTTAAGCAACCAGCAGCTGCATAAATGTGAGAGTGTTACGTGGCTTTATTTATTTTACTTTAAAGATTGCTGATGCAAGTAGCTGCACTCAGTATTAGCAAATAATACTTTTATTTTTGTAACCTAACTGCCTATCTTGTAGGAGCCCAAATAAAACAATTCTACAACTCTAATACACCTAGCTACAGGAATATTTGCATAATCTTTCTTTACAAAAGAAAAACAGCGATGCTGTACACGAACTGTCATTGGGCTTTGAATGGTCTGATATTAGTTTATGAAAATAAATGTTATCAACAAGCTTTAATATTCGTCGCTCGAAAATTCCGACATTGCAAAAAAGTTACAAACCTGTGCTTCAAAAACGTAGAAAAATAAATAAAAATAGTTGCATTGTATTGATTTTGCGACTCAAGCGACTTGGGAAGCTGAGCATGTTACCACTGAGCCACGAGAATTTGTTTTCTTTGATTCCTGAGCTACGACAACAACGGGAGACGACCGATTATATTCGAAAAAGCGCTTCACTTCACCGTTCATCGCAAATCGCAATACCTAAAAACCGGTTGAGACAAAAAAAAAATTGGGTTGTGGGATATTTATACAGCGTGTATTTGGTCAGCCATTTAAAGTTGCGACGAGTCACTCGCTTTAGATGAGCAATTTAGCCAGTGCAGTACAACCGCTAGCCTGGGGTCTTTAACGTGCATCACGCAGTAGTGATACACTACAGCACGCCGGTACGATGCTCATCCAGATCGAAACGGGCAGGGTGGGAGCTCGAACCCAGGACCGGTTGAGACACTTGCGTTCATGAGTGCGTTTAACTGCGTTGTGTTGAGATCCGAAAGCGAGACACCGGCACATCTGTGCTTCAGTATGAAGCGTGGAATCCAATTCAAGGAATCATGTTTGCACGCGGTATAAGCGGCAGGGATGTCCTGCTTCGTCGCAGCCGAAACGCAGTCAAACGCAGTCAACGCAATTAAACGCAACTGTCCGAGTGCTCCAGTTGTTTCGCTCCCGGCTCTGGCCGCGAGCTGATCCGATTTCACAGCACGCTGGCCGGTGGGTACATACAACCTAACCAAGTAATGATACACGGCATGTTCCCTCACCCACGCTTTGCAGGAGCTCGATGTGTCACCGACGTTTCTTCCATCCAGCTCGTGTGGGTAAGAGTGAGTGCCGGCGTTGTGGAGTACGAATCCAATGAACGTGTAGCAATCCTTATCCAGCTCCTGATTCTACAGAACACGTGTCCCACTTCAAGAACACTTTCGCCTCAAGCAACAGGCGGGACACTTAGAGGGCTTTGTCCACGAACGCATTGATGCTGCTTACAGACAGCACAACTGAAAAGGGGTACACAGCTGTAACTGGGTACCCGGTCGAATAGAAGTAAAAAAAAATTCGCCTACCTTCAATGCTAGGTCGCACTTCGTAAGCATTCATCTGCGATGATGCGAGACAGCCGCCGAAAATGACAGTTGACCCGTACCCTCCGCGCCAGTGCATCGCCACAGCGTGCCTGCAGCGACCGTTTCCTGCTCGCGCTGCAACCGGCTAACACGGCTCCCGGAAGCATTCGTACGGTAGCCGATTCAGGAACTCGACCGGGTCGAGTAGCAAACGAAACACTGGGTTAAAGAAGCCTTAAACACCCGTAGTATTAAAAGTGAAGACCAAGATACTCCATTCTTGACGCAGAGTGCAGGAAACGGTGGCGTGATCCCTCATCCTACGTCATCGACGATAGGCCCGTCAGGTGGCGCCACGCCATGTTGCCGGGCTAATAGTCGGGTTTTCCGGTTCCACAGTAGCCAACATGGCCGCCGTTCTTCCAGTTCTTGTGGTCCGTGTTTTCGAGTACGCACCGCGTGTAAGAGCGGCCATCTGCCGTTCTTGTGGTCTTAGAGCTGCGAAAGTTTTTTGCCGATAGGCTTAGTATTGAAGCGAGCTTGGTGGACTAAACGTTGTCTCCAAATAGTGCCAAATGGCATCAACTTCAACTTTGCTGTTTGTGCCAACGAAGTGCAGAACCGTGATCAAACAGATAAACAAACAAGTGAAAAGTGAACAATAGAAAGCGGAAGTTGCACGAGAACTTAAACTTGACATCAAGCAAGGGTAAGTGGCCAATACGCGAGCGGAATATGTGCAGAAATTTGATAATTTGGCTGAAATCAATTTTTTCTAACCACTTGATTATTCGGACAATTTCGGGGTTTCCTCCAAGTCCAAAAATCAGTCGGCGACTGCATCGAAAATGTGGCAGGGTGACCGGGACTCTGCGCTCGGTCAACACTGCATAGAAGAATTAGCCTTTTGTCCAGTAAGCCCCCGCACACGCACAAACCCTCTCCCCCGGCCTTGCTTCCCGCTGTCGCCATATACGGAGGGCACAGTCCCCCCCACACGGCCAACGTTCCCAGCACCCACCCTTGCTCGTATTTCCTCGTTCGACGGTTCTTTCCCAGTATCAGTAGTATCGGGCATAAAAGCTAACGAAAACCAATACAATGGTACGACACCAACGCTTTCCGACGGGCAAAGGTACGTTTGGCTGCCCTTCGTTTGTAAGTCGAATCTCATTAATTCAAACTCAAGGAGGACCTGAAAATTTGTTTGAATAAAGCAAAGTTTAAATTACCGGGAGTTTCCTCCCATAGAGACGCATAGGATGGGACCTGTCATGTTAGTTTGAATTATCCGCAAGTTTGAATTAAGGGGTTTGAATTAACGAGATTCCACTGTAGTTCGCAGACAAGCCCCTCAGACGGCGCTCGTTACTCAAACTCACGCAATAGAATTTGACGTCGTCGCAGCGAGATTGAGCAGACGGAAATCGGACGCGAGCACCGTGTTGGCGGTCGGCCAAGCTTTGTGTCCAATCGGTGTGTCGAAGACGCTAGGCACTGGGCCCCAGTTCGGACGACCTTTTCCAGAAAGCCGCCGCACTTGTACAAAGCGATACCGTGCCCCCTTTCCAGCCGAAGAAAATGGCCGTGATGCCACTGTCAGGCATACATTGTACCAGCCTGCCACAAAAGCAAGAACGGCATCATCGGTACCTGTTGTTCCCACATGCCAGCGCACCGTGCCACCAATGACTGCGAGAAATAATTTTACACAAAAGGGAATGCGTTTTTGGGGGGATTTTTTAGATTCCGGTCAGGACAAGCATGTTCCTCGGGGAGAAAAAAGCTTGAGATAGTTGCCGTAGAGAGATGGAAGGGAAGTCTGACGGCCCCCACGGCAGCCGAAAGAGTGCTACCGGACCTGCCGCATCTTCGCTTTATCGCGAGTGCGTTGAAATTTTAAGTTTCTAACAAGTCTTCCATGCACCGTTACGGTCTCGTTTTGCGACGTGCAGTCCGCAGAGTCGGTCAATTGCTCAGTTTGAGCGTCATCTGACTGCTATGACATCCCATGGAGAGAGAGGCGATGGAAGCAGCATTCGACCTTTTGTATCAAGTCTGCAGCAGGCCAAATGTTGATTTTGGAGCAGCACCTGATGCTTTTGGAGCAAGTGCCAACATGTATGTTAGCACGTTACTCAAAAATGAAATAATAAACTCATGGAAAGTGCACATCTTCGATGATGAACACTTACCGTTGGTTCATATTTTATATAAAAACACATTACATTTTCTTTTTTTGCAATAAGAATACGTATTTTAAGGGGAGACACTACCCGAGAAAAATTTCTGCAAAAATGTTGATTTTGAAATGTGACATACCGTATTTACTCGCACAATGAACGCACTCGCGTAATGAACGCACCCCCCAAGTCGGCTCTCAAAATTTCGACTTTTTTTTTCCCTCGCGTAATAAACGCACCCCCAACTCGGACGTCAAAATTTTGACCCCCTCCCCCACGCGCGCGAAATGAATGCTCTTTTTATCCTGGTGCAGTGGCCTAGGTGCAGTGAGGTCGTGAATGCATGGGCAGCGTGGGCGAACAAAACACCTTGCAAAAGGCGTTAAAAAATAAAAAAAATCCAGCGGAAGCAAGAAAAAAAAACATGGAGAGGAGCTTTTTTTTTTTTTCTTGCACAGCGCAGTCTGGACTTTGGGTCGCGCGCCTCGCGGAAGGAGATAAGAAAAAGAAGCGGAGAAGTCCTCGCCTAAGCGAAGCAAAACAGCTTGCGAAAGGCGGCAAAAAAAAAAAAAACGGAACCAAAAGAAAAGAAAAAAAAACATAAAAAGGAGCTTTCTTTTTTTTCTTCTTTTTTGCACAGCGCAGTTTAGTTTCGGGGTTGCGCGTCGCGCGCCGCGTGCAAGGAGATAAGAAAGAAAAGCCCCCGGCTAAGCAAAGCAAAACAAAACAGCTTGCGAAAGGCGGCAAAAAAAAAAGTCCACGGAACCAAGAGAAAAAAAGAAACATAAAAAGAAGCTTTTTTTCTCTTTTTTTTTTTACACACCGCAGTTTGGTTTTGAGGTCGCGCGCAAGGAAATAAGAAAGAAAAGCGGAGCGGAAAGAAAGAAATGCGCAAGAAAGAAAACATGGAGAGGAGCTTTTTTTTGCGCATCGTAGTTTGGTTTTCGAGTCGCGCGCCGCGCGCAAAGGGATACGAAGTTACGTCGATGTTTCGGGATAAAGGGCCGTTCATTATGCGAGTAAATACGGACGCAAAAATCTTACCCCGCGTAATGAACGCACCCCCAACTTTGCATCGATTTTTCGGGAAAAAAAGTGCGTTCATTATGCGAGTAAATACGGGTATTTACATCTACCAACATCTAGAGAGTATTCCCAGCAAGTTTCATAAGTTTACACTGCATAGTTAATTTTTTATAAATTATTTTCTGTTCACAGAAGCTAAAGAAAAGGTAGAGTTTGGAGCACTTTGAACGCATTTTTCTCCGTTCCACTTTTTGGTATAAATTCCATTTTAGTCAATCTATCGTTTGATAATGGCAATACAGGGAAGGCTCGTTCTTCACTCTTCCTGACTGAAATTTAATAAGGAATGCGCCTATGGAATTGTTTTGTCACTTTACGGATGTCTTTTATAAAAAATGTTGACATTTTGTCGAAGACACAGAAGACCAAAAAGTTGACAAAATTTGCAGAAGAAAACTTTGTAGAAATAAATGACTTTTACAAAAAACTCTCCATAGGCGCACTCCCTAGGCATTCTGCTACATATCTAGCAAATAAAAATCTTGAATATTGCGATAGTTTTCCAACGATAGATTAACTAAACAATGTAGGCATGTTGCTGATAGAAACTGCTCTAATTTCCTTCCCATTTACCCGACAGACCTGAAATTTGGTTACGCACCCTCTAGCATGACCACCAGCCTACCCTGTAAATTTCATTAATTTAAAGCCAAGGGTTCAAAAGTTGACCCTCCCGGGGTGTACCCCCTAAGCAGAAGGCCTAGGTACTATTAAGAGGAAAAAAGAAATGGTTGAAATATCTGCTGCTCAGACAAATAGAGATTTTCGTGCGGAGCACGTGCAACACTTCAGTTTAGACGATGCCTCTAGTCACCCTCCAACACAACCCCGTAAAATTTTAGCAAAATACACGCATAATCAGTGAAACATTGATTGATGAAAATACATTCACCTAGTTTGTAGGACTACCGCAAAAACCACCACCCACAAAAAGTGTATAAACTTACATATGTGCTTCGAAACCACCATCTCGCATTACTCTGCAGTATTGGAGCTAAGCTGAGTAAGAATTCAGTGTGGTGACTTGTCAATTGACTGACAGTTGGGTGATTATCATTTGTATTAGAATTTAGAATGTAGGTCTAATTTTTTTAATTTTCTTTAGTGTGCTGTTGGTCGACCTATACTACTAGTGAGCATAATTTTGGAGACCACAGAGATAATGCAAATGCTCTCTCCCATCAACCGCTGCTCCTAGTGCTCCGACGCAAAGCAGTGAAGCTCAACCCGTGTCCTCCGGTGCAAGGCGGTGAAGCTCGACGCCAACGGCAAGGTAAGAGTTTTTGAAAAACTTCCTCAACACCCGCAGGTGCTACTTGCTGGAATTGACCCACTCGCTTACTTTCAGCCTAAGCCAAAAGGAAGCATTTCCATTCTAGGTTACAATTGCACTGCACGCCTTTTTACAAAGACCATCTTTTGCTTTTATTGCTTAGCTCGAGCTCATCTTGGCTCAATTCTTTGCAAAAATGGTATTTTGGCGAGACATGTAGCGAGGTTGCAATCGTAGGCGCAGTCCGGCGCAAATGCTGCAGCGCTTCCGTCACCGAAAAAGAGGAGGATGTTCGCAGGCACTGATTACTCTACGCAGCATCGGCTCGGTAGTGCAAGGAAACGCAAGTGGTTGAAGTGTTCAAAGACTAGAGAGTCGAAACAACAATGAGCTTCGTATTAGGAACGCTGAGGCTCGTGCACTTCCTCCAGCGGGGCCAACTATCTGTCGCAACGTCAGCGTCCTGTGCTTCAGCATCTTTCACTTTGTTTCACTCGTGCATGCTTTTGTACTAGAAAGGAACCGAGTCAAAAGCCAAAGACCGGAAAGGCAGCCGGAAGGCAGCACGGCCTCACCTGCATCAGCTCAAACACGGTGCGGCCGTAGCCGTCTTCGTCCAGGTAGAAACCGTAGGGCGTACGAGCCGCACAGGATCCCTCCGCGCGCGCAGCAACTCCTGCACCGCGCTGCAGAGGAAACGCGCCTGCGACTGATTCTCCTCCCCGGGGCCGAGCTCAGACAGCCAACGCTCCTCCTTCTCTGCAGCCCGTTCCAGCAGGGCCTCCTCCGTCTGCAAATCAACAAGTGTGACGGCAACCTCGACGCCGCTGCTTCCGAGCTCAAGTGTTGTAAGCCAGGTGGCGCAAGATACAAACAGACAAAAAGGGTAAAAGAGAGGAGATCCAACAGACATGTCTCTAGTTGCTAACTTCAGGATGCAATTATGAGTTACTCAAATAAGACTGGCTCGGGTGTGGAAACGCTGGTTAAAGGGAGTCCTGGAGGACTTCTTGCAATAAGAGCAGCAAACAACACCCCAATGCTAGCACACAAATCGGACATTACACATCCCAGAGAACCATACGAATACAGGTCCTACACAAAGCAGCGTCTGTGCCATTCCACTGCTGAATGAGAGAAGTGCAAGCGGTGGTGCAGGTGGCAATGCCACTCACCTGGTGACTGCTCTCGTGTTCCTTGAAGCGGGTGTAGTAGTGGGCAAACCTCTTCAGTTCCTGCATCTCCTTGTTCTTGGTCTCGGCCTAGACGAGAAAGCACCACGATGGCTAAGTAGGCTATACTACAACCACAAATACTAACCCGGTGATTCCTTCAATTTGGCTCATCAATCATGAAAAACAATTGTCCACTTTACCTAGTTAAACATTTCACGTTCATAAAGCATGGACGAGGAACAGGTTTTTACAACGTGTCTGTTAGTGCCCCTTCCGGGGAAAAAAGTCTCATGTACTGAACGCAAAACCTCACTCTCAGCAGCAACGGTACTGCTCTCCCTCTCCCCCTTCGTTTCTTACACCCGATGAGGCTGTCTCTCGGCTCCCCCCTTCCCCCCTGTAGGCCTCCGCTGCTCTGAAGAGCCCACGTGATCACTGGAAGAGCACTTTTTGGCTCCCCATCATTCCCGCTACATCCACGTACCCTTCTATGACGCCCTCAAAGTGGCAGGCAAAAGTTTCACTATCATGTACTGTCATATGATTATGTTTTCTCATATCGCAATGTTTTGTCATTGTTGAATATGTAATGGTTAACAGCGCCTGCACAGAAACACAGCAGAGATGCAGAAGTTTAAGTAGGCTGTTGGCACAAACAAAACAGATCTAATAAGTGATAAACGATTTTCTTTGGAGCCGGCATGTTCTGTCCTTTTATAATCGGCCTCCCTGTCACCAACAAAGCCATCGTCGGCCTAGAGGAGTGCTTCAAAGACGCAACAGTCACATCGTAAAAAGAAGTTAAAAAAGGATGGCTTAAAAGCCGCCTTTAAAGGGAAGATGGGGCACTTCTGCATTTGAAAAAAGCGCTTGAATTGCGTTTCATTTGGACACCTTCAGAATATGCAGATATCACAATTGCTACCTTCAATGCGGCCGGCGAGCCATGAGAGCAACTCCAAAACAGGGCTCAAGCCCGCCTCCCTGACCAGGCAGCCAAAAGATCCGTCCCGATGTACGTCACGTACGGCGAATTTCTTCCGCGTTTTCTCGCGTTCCACACTAACTATGCGCAGCAAAAGGTTTTGGTAGTCGGGTTTCACAGGGTAAAAACCACCTGCAATTCACTTCCCTAACTCACATTTTTCAAGACGCTCCCCCTTCCTTTTAAGGAGGAGCCCTGCACGAGACTTTTTTACTGGTTTTTAATTTGCACCGAACCTGAGCGCACTGAACGTAGTGACTCTATGAAACTTTTCTTTTTCTCAAATTTCGCATTATTTTAGAAGTTATAGGCAAATTAAAATTACAAAACAAGCAAAAAATAACCTCCTTCATGATGCCCCTAGTTTGCTTGAGTGGCCGTGAACTAGAGGAGGGCTCCAGTGAGCTCAGCGAGCGCTCCACGGCTGTTGCACTCGTGTCGACGGCGCCAGAGGGCGCCACTAAAGCATGTTCTGGATAGGCTGTATGCAGCAGCGGGCAGCCACAGCGACGCTCATTGCATTTGCTGCACGATTAAACACTAATTCGGCATGACATTCATCGGCCACAAACGACAGCAAACACGGGTAAAGATCAGTTCAGAATGGGAGCCACTTCGTGCTGCCATATCAGCGAAGCGGCCAACCCGCAAGACAAAGCTGCTCGCCGAAGGCCTTCGGACGCTCAGATCCTCCAGTCCGTACGACCGCAGCGCCGCCGCATACATCCGGGACTTTTCCGTGTCGGTCACCTGATCCCACTACTCCTTACTGCGCCGCCTTTTCCACCGCTTGGTGGCGGGTATGTCGACAGGTCATTTCTTGTTTCCGTACTTTATAAACTGCATTTGTTTCTTTTCTGATCTAAAATACTGAACAAAAACTACTTTTATAAATAATTGACACGGTTCGCGCCACTTATATTTTGTATTTCGACTAAAAGAAGCT